>JAGFNQ010007160.1:0-17761 GCA_024364735.1 Boesenbergia rotunda | reverse complement strand
GCATTAAGGGCCGGCACAAGAGAGAACAAAAAGGGATTTTGTTCCCTTTTTGTGTGTGGCTTTTCATTTTTCTCTCTTTGAGTTTTGGTGGATTTTTCTTCTTCCTCTCCTCCTCTTGGCCGAAAACACAGAGGGTGCTAGCACACCTAAGTTTTCGATCCATCTATCTGTTCGCGTGGATACGTATAGAGGAGTGTCTACTTTGATACTCTACGAGATCCGGCGGCCTCTTGGACAAGCGGGAAAGCGAAGGGCTACGCGTCAAGGGTAATGACCTTATCATGTAGATCTAGTGTAGATTTAGATATTAAACTCGTACTCGTATTTGTTTTATAAGTTCGCACGGATCCGTGGCCGAGATTCTGGGGTTTCCGCAACGCAAAAAGCGGTTTTTGCGGCCTAGAATTTTCAACAAGTTGACTCATTAATTGGTTCAATAGTTAGTTCGTTTAAGGGTTCACTTAAAGATTTACTTGTTTGTTCATTATTTTCTTGATCAGAATTTGATAAAGTTAGGTCTGGATTATCAGATATTGAGTTGACTTCTTCATCAAATATTAAGTTTGTTGTTTCTTCAATTTTCTTAGTTTGTTTGTTGTAAACTCTATAGGCTCTACTTGTGGTTGAGTATCCTAGGAAGATACCTGGGTTTGACTTGAACTGAAATTTTCCTAAATAGTCTTTGGTGTTTAGGATATGAACTTTGCATCCAAAGACCCTTAGGTAGTGTAGATTTGGGAGTCTGTGGTAGTACAGTTCATAGGGTGTTTTGTTGTGTCGCTTGTTAATCAGAACCCTATTTTGGATGTAACAAGCCGTACTAATTGCTTCTACCCAATATTGGTTTGCTAGGCTAAATTCGTTTAGCATAGCTCTAGCGGCTTCCTGTAATGTTCTATTCCTTCTTTCGACTATTCCATTTTGTTGGGGGGTTCTAGGACATGAAAATTCATGTAAATATCCATTTATCTTACAGAATTTCTTGAACCGTTGATTTTCAAATTCTCCCCCGTGGTCACTCCTAAGTCTTTTAATTTTAGTATCGTTTTGATTTTTAATTAGTTTGCAGAATTCATTAAAGAGGTTTAGGGTTTCATCTTTGGTTTTTAGAAACCTAACCCAGGTGAACCTAGAGTAATCATCAACTATTACTAAGCAGTATCGGTTCCCGCTTAGTGACTTGGCTCCATGTGAATCAAATAGGTCAAGGTGCAGGAGCTCAAGTGTGGTTTGAGTTAAATCAGATTGGATTAATTTGTGATTAGATTTGGTTTGTTTGCCTTGATTGCATGATTCACATATTAGGTTTTCATTATTTTTAATTTTGGGGATGCCTTTGATTAATCCAAGTTGGGTGATTTTTGAGATAGTTCTCAGATTGGTATGACCTAATCTCCTATGCCAGAGGTTTGATTGTTCTAACTGAGTTAACATACATTTGGGTACTAGGGGTAGGTTTATAGTGTATACATTATTTTTCCTAGTGCCCTTAAGCATGATTTCTGAGTCTTGTACATTTCTAATCAGGCAGTTAGAATTGTTGAAGATGACTATATAACCAGAATCACATAACTGACTTATGCTAAGTAAGTTAAAATTAAAGTTTTCAACCAAAAGAACTTTCTTAATAACAAAGTCAGATTTGAGTTCAATATTACCTGACCCAATTACCTTGAGTGTAGCATTGTTGCCAAATGCCACTGAGCCTAGGTTCTTGAACTTGAGTTTGGTGAACTTCAATTTATCTCCAGTCATGTGTCTGGAGCAACCGCTATCCAACATCCATTGGTCCAAATCTTTATGTTCCTACACATAAAGAGTTTTATTGATTTGGATCCAATTAGAGTCAGGAATAGCTTAAATTGAGTTTCACTGCCTAATCTGTCTCACCCAAGTCTAGGGTTTTCAATCACGTTAGCCTTATAGGTTTTGTGAGACAGGTTTTGATTAGTAAAAATTTATTTTGAAAAAGTTAATTTTTATTTAGAAGGTCTTAAATTAATTTTGAAGACAGTTAAGTTTATTTTGAAAAGAAATGTTTGAATCTATACTTAACTAAAAATTTGTGTTAGATTTGAATTTGACAAAAAGTAATTTAAATTTGAAATTCAATAATTGGCTTCCAGGTCTTGGCGAGGCACTAGGCCTTCTTTGGTCGTAGCCTTATTGGATCATCAACCCTTTCCTTGACAAAGCCATTTAATGAAGTTTCATTTTCAAAATTAATCTTTGACAAAGTTTTGGTCTAACTAGTTTGGATTTTGGATCGATAGCTTCGGCTAGTTTCACCAGTCTAAAGAGACCAAGTAGACTTGACCTTATTAGAATTGGTTTCCCTAACGTACTATCATCTCACCTCCACCCAATACTATGTTGTCAAGTTTCAGTTAGGTTTGTTCAGTCCTTAAACTAACCTAAGTCTAAGCATGGTAAATTTCAGAAATTTAAATAAACAATCAATCAAGCAAATTGCAAGAATTAAATTTTATTTAACAATAAATATGGTTTTCAATTTGGCTCCCCCTGGACTATAGCCACGATAATGATTAGGCAAGATGTGAATCTTGTCCTTGGGGATCCAATACTGATTTGATCTAGTTTGTTGGTTCAGGCATAGTTTTGGTACCCGTGCCTGAATTTTACTTTTGGACTGGTTCAGTACAGCTAAGTAAGATCTTTGTCGGGATTTGGTTCTATAGCCAAGTCCGGATCGATTTAGAACGGACTTCTGTTTTCCAAGAATCATGTCAAGACCCTTGGAACCAGAAGTGAATCGTTCTAAAGCTGATCTAAGATTCTTAACCTGAGTTTTCAGGGAGGAGTTCTCTTTCTCAAGTTTTTCAACTTGAGTAGGAGTTCCTTCTTGAACCTTCTCGGTTAAGGGTTTAGAATCAGCTCCCTCTTTCAGGAGTTTTACTTCCTGTCGGAGGGAATTGACTCGGAGTTTGGCTTTCGTCAAATCTCGAGAAAGATAAGAAATAAGATCATTTAATTGACTTCTATTGAAACCACTTACCTTGATTTTGCCGTCTTCTGAAAAGGTTAGTCTGCTGTCGTCCTGTTCAAATTCTGACTCGGTCTCGACTTCTTCTGAGGCGGCCAGGGCTAGTAGGTTTGACTGGGGTGCTTCTTCTTCTTCTTCTTCTTCTGAGGAAGATTCGTCCCAAGTTGCTTGGAGTGCTTTCTTTCTTCTTGACTTTTTGGTCTCCTTTAGGTTTGGACACTCCGTCTTGTAGTGGCCCTTCTTCTTGCACTCGTAGCAAGTCACATTGGGCTTGTTTTTGTCATTTGTGGGTTCAGTTGGTTCGTCCTTTCTTCGGCTTGTCCTCCGTTTGTTGGCTTGGTTCTTCAATTTTTTTATAGTAGCTTTGGGCCAGTCGGACCAGCTCAGATCGATCTCCTTTTTCGTCTTCTGCGTCTGAGTCTGAGTTAGACTCGGGTTCAGGTTGAGGTTTCTTCTTTGTTGACCTTCCAGTTTTTCCTGCAACAAAGGCAATACCTTTCTCGGCCATATTGCAGTTAGTCTGTTCATGAAGTTCTAACTTGGAAAATAATTCATCTAGTTTAATTTTTGAGAGATCCCTTGAAACCTTGTATGCATCTACCATAGATGCCCACAAGGTGTTTTTAGGGAAAGCATTTAAAGCATACCTTATTAGGTCACGGTTTTCGACCTTGTGACCTATAGTGTGAAGACCGTTCATCAATTCTTGGATTCGTGCGTGAAGCTGGGCTGCTGTTTCGTTGTCAGCCATCTTGATGGTATACAGTTTGTTCAGGAGCAGATCTCTCTTACTGATCCGAGTGTCTGATGTTCCTTCGTGCAGCTCGATCAATTTTGCCCACAGCTCCTTGGCACTGTTGAAGGGGCCCACCCGGTTCAGCTCCTCTTTTGTTAAGCCACATTGGAGGGTCTGAGTTGCCTTTGCATTTGCTTCGATTCTTCGTTTCAAAGTGGTGTCCCACTCTGTATAGCTTTGAGGAACTCCTTCAGCATTTGTGGGAATCTCCAGTCCGGACTGGATGATAATCCACATGTCCACCTGAGTTTTCAGGTGGACCTCCATTCGACTTTTCCAGTAGGAAAAGTCTTCTCCACTGAAAAGTGGAGGTCTGGCGGTGCTGAATCCTTCTTGCATGGCCATTTAATCTGAAAAGAATAACTAACAGAAAAATTTCCCAAGACTTGGTTTTGGATTAGTGGTGCGGGATAAAGAAATTAAAATAACGAGGGGTGTTGCACCAACCTCGATTAACGGGAAAAAGAAAATTCGAACGAGAAAAAGAAAATAAAAATCAGAAAAATTTTCAAACTGGTGGTTGCACCAAATTTGAACTTCCCCGCTCTGATACCACTTGTTGGATCGAGAGAACCGATAGAGGGGGGTGAATATCGGAAAACGTTCAGATTTAAATTTAAGAGAAATTGCACAGCGAAAATTAAAACACAACACACGCAAACATAATTATTTTTACTTGGTTCGGAGCCTAGGTCGACTCCTACTCCAAGGCCCACGGTCGTTGACCGTTTACTTTGGGCAATTCTATATGAGGCGCAAAAACAGTTTACACAAATGGATTACAATAGTAGTGTAATAAGCACAGAATTAAAATATCGCTCTTTTGTTACCGACGTCCGAGGTAGATCGACTTTTCGAAGCGGAGGGACGTCGTAGGCTCGAGATGGTAAGTTTCCGGAGCAGAGTGCGGGAGCAGAAGAGCGTCGAAGCGTTGAATGAATTGTTGCTTGAGCCTTGGGGTCGAGGGCCCTTTATATAGGGCCTGGGGGCGCCTGGGACGTCGGGGGTGCCCCCACACGTGTCACCCGATCTGCCTCTGTCTCGGTCAGCTCTGATCCCTCAAAAATCAGGATCAAGCTTTGACGGGGGCGCCCTGATCGCTGGGGGCGCTCGGGTTGACCGGGTCAGCTCTCTTATCCGTTGGCTTCGAGGGAGCTGCTTCGGTACTTGGCGCTGGGGGCACCCGGAGTGCTGGGGGTGCTCGGGAGCAGCGGGGGCACCCGGGAGCACGGGGGCGCCCGGGAGTTGAGCTGTCGAAGCCTGCTCTTATTTTATGTGTTTTGTGTTCACCTTGGGGGCGCCCGGGACACTCCGGGCGCCCTGGTCAGTTGTTACCTCATTCCTTTGAGGCTCTCTGAGCTGCAGACACTCGTTCCTTCGGTTCTGCATCCAGGGTTAGTCCAAAACACCATAAAACAATAAAATATTAGATTATACAACCTTAGCTATCTTGGTTTTGACTTTGGGCTTCCAAAATGGAACCCTAGGTCGAACCGACGCCTACTGTTCCCTCGACGGGGAACGCATCCTCACCTACTCCTCTCGGGAGAATTTACCTGATGCCAACCGTTCCTCTGGTTGGACTTTTGCCTGGCGGTCCTTTGCCAGGTCTTGGATGCCGAGCTGTCCTTCGCCTGGTGCCTAGCATTCCTTCGCTAGGGCTTCAGTCCCAGGCTGTCCTTCGCCTGACGCCTAGCAGTCCTTCGCAATGGCTTCTTACCCTGGCATTCCTTCGCTAGTGCCTAGCAGTCCTTCGCTAGGACTTTTTATCCTGGCATTCCTTCGCCAGTGCCTAGCAGTCCTTCGCTAGGGCTTTTTACCCTGCACACTAGAGTAACATATTAAACAACAAGTAAGACTTAACTTTTGAACCCTGTTGCCATTATCAAAACACAGGTTTGACTTGGGTGCCTTCTGCACCAACACAACATGCCCTCGACATGGACAAAGGAGGAAAAGGAACGTAGGGACCGAAAAACCCTATCTCAGATCTACCTTCACCTATCGAATGAGATTTTACAGGATGTTTTGAAGGAGAAATCAGCTACTGCACTATGGCTAAAACTGGAGCAGTTGTGCATGAGAAAAAGTCTTACGAGCAAATTGGGTTTGAAACAACGTTTGTATTCTCATCGCATGGCAGAAGGTATGTTGTTAAGAGATCACTTGACTGTGTTTAAGAAAATCGTCTCTAACCTAGAGGCTTTGGAGGTCAAATATGACGATGAAATTTAGCATTGATCTTACTGTGTTCTTTACCCTCGTCATATACGACTTTTAGAGATACTATTTTATATAGTCGTGATACTCTTACTTTGAATGAAGTTTATGATTCATTATTTTCAAAAGAGAAAATGAAACAGCTTGTCGAAGGATCTGAGGCTCAGGGTGAGGGTCTTATTATTCAAGGAAGGACTCAAGAGAAAGACTCTGATAGTAATATCAGGGGCAGGTCAAAATCCAGAAATAACGATAAGATCTGTAATTATTGCAAGAAGAAGGGCTACATCAAATCAGAATGTTACAAGCTGCAGAATAAGAATAAAAGGGCAGATGAAAATTCGAGGGGAAAACAATCAGAGAAGTTTGGTGAGGCTGATGTTGCCGAAAATCACAATGATGGTGAACTTCTCGTTGCATCTGACGCTGATTTAAAGTAGAGTGAGGAATGAATTCTTGATTCTGGCTGTACGTTTCATATGTGTCCTAATCGGACTGGTTTTCAACATATGAAATGGTTTCAAGTGGTGTCATTTTGATGGGCAATAATGCATCCTGCAGAATCGCTGGCATTGGTACGGTCAGAATTAAGATATTTAATGGTACCATTCAGACACTTAGTGATGTGAGGCACGTCCCTGATTTGAAGAGAAATATGATCTCTTTGAGTATTCTTGATTCTAAAGGGTACAAGTACACTAGTGAAGGTGGAGCTGTGAAGGTCAGTAAAGGGTCTCTTGTTGTGATGAAAGGACTAAGAAGAACCACTAATTTATATGTTCTGCAGGGATCCACAGTAATAGGTGATGTTGCCGTCACAAGGTGACATTGATAAAAGAAGATCACTTACGAGAAGTTTGTAAGGAAGCTATTTGGTTGAAAGGACTCTTCAGTGAGCTTAGCGAAGACTTGCAAATTACTACAATCTTTTGTAATAGCCAGAGTGTCATTTTCTCACGAAGGATTAGGTATTTCATGAGAGGACAAAGCACATTGATGTGAGACACTCCCTATAGACAAGTTTAAGCATTGCTTGAACTTGGTTGGTGCTAGATGCTGAGATTTGCCTGTGGGGTTTTTGTGGAAGAGGTGGAGAATGTTCTTTTGAAGATTTGTGAAATTTGCGTCAAGGTGGAGATTGTTAGAGTTTGGTGACCCGAATTCAGTTTGATCCGTTAATTTATTATTAGATCTTTTCTTATTAATATGTTAACTAACAGATTTTTTATAAATCTGTTAATTAACAGTTTCGTTATTAATTTTTCATTTGACTAAGTATCATAAGGTCTCTATAAATTGTGTATTTCATGGATAAGTTTGATCAATCAAGACAGTTATTTGGTTACCTCTTCTTTCTTTCTCTCTACCTCTCTTTTCTCTCTACTTCTCTTTACTTTATCAGAGCCGCCGACTTTGTATTCCACCGTTCATAGTGATTTTTCCTCCTCTGCCCGTAGTTTTTCCCGTCAAGGATTTTCCACGTAAATCTTGTGTGTGTTCTCTATTGTTCTTGTTGTCATTTTTCATGCTAATCGCGTTTCATTTAAGACTCAATTAGAGATTTAAAGGCAATTTACAGATATAAAAACTATCAAATGTAAAAATTAATTATTAACGACCAGATATCTGTATTGTCTTTAAATCCTTGTGAATATTTTAAATTTTACTTTCAGTCCATATATATATATATATAACCGTTTTCATTCTTTATATATAAAATTTTATTTATTTCAACTCCCGAATATATACTGATTTACTTAATTTTTTATATTATTTTTAGATACAAAATATCCAAAATAAAATATCATTCCTCCTAAATTCAATATTATTTAACTAAAATCAAGTATATTTTCTATTAAATTGAATATAATTCTTTTTACTTAATTGTTCTTATTATTTTTAGGTACAAAATGTCCAAAATAAAATATCATTCCTCCTAAATTCAATATCATTTAACTAAAATCAAGTATATTTTTTTATTAAATTGACTATAATTTTTTTTTAAACTTAGTTGATCAAGAATCGATTCTTTTTCAAACCTAGTTGATCGAGAATTGAACGAAACTACTCATAATTGATGGGAGCTACTCCAATTAATTGAGGCAATCGATTGAGAAACTTCAATTGATTAGAAATTGACTGATAATCGTTTAGTTGTATTTGTCATGAAAGAACATCACAATTATTTTTAATAGGTACAAAAAGTCCAAAAATAAGTATAATTTTTTTAAAATTCAGCACATTCAGATTATAATTTAGTATATTTGTTTATTAAATTGAGTATAACTCGTTTTTCATTTAATTATTTGATTAGGAATTTATACTAATCAATTGGCTTAGGATGAATTAATTGAGTCGTACTCAATTTTATAGAAAATATATTAGATTTTAGTTAAATGATGTTGAATTTAGAAGGAATTATATCTTATTTTGGATTGTTTGTACCTAAAAGAATTGAGGATAATTAGATAAATCCATAGTTGAAGCAAATAAAACTTTGCATATAAAGAGTTGAAATAAATTTTTTCTGATGCAGAGACTTAAAAGGAAAGGAAGTTGAGTTTATCATTAGGGAGTTTAGATAATTTTCCTGCTAGATATTATAGTAATTATCTTCTATTTTTATAATTCATCATGATAAATAATATTTATTTAAAATATTATTGATATCATAAAATCTACTTAATTTTTTATATTAAAATATCATTTTAAACTCCTATCACACTTAAATAAATAAAATCAATCTAAGATAATAATATTATAATAATTATTTATTAATCTTTACCTGGTCGATCCAGATTAGATAATATTTATTTAAAATATGACAAGTGTGATAAAATTTTCATAATTTAATTTTTATTAAAATATTATTTTAATTAAATTATTATTTTATAATAAATAAAATCATTATAAAATAATATCAGTATGATAAAAACTTATAATCAGCTGTGGCATAGAGCAAAAGTTAATCCCCGATTGCTATTTATTACAGCAGATATAGCAGTTAGCTGACATACGATAAAAATAACAGTCCGTTATTAAAATCTAAATCTTTAAATTGATCCAAATTTACTCTAAATGTGAGAGATGTTCATTACCCTAAAGGAACGTCATTTTGTTATTTTTGACCCAAAATCATTTGGTTGTAAATCACGGTCGTTGGTTTGACTTGGAATGGAAGAAGCAGCCGTTTGATGAACTGACGATGTCATGCGATAAGAATGTTGTCTGCCCTCTTGGTGAGTGGGTGTCTAACTCTTAATATTAACGGAAGCTGAGGGAGCACATCATGTGACAAACAAGGATCAACTCATTAGTTTTTTTGATAATTTATAAAATAAATAAATAAATAATTACATTTCACGATAATTCATAATTTATGAGAAAAATTATTGAAATAAGGTGAACGAACCATTACAATTCATCCCTTTCTTAATCTATCAAGAATAACGTGTCATCAATGAAAATCAACACAGTAACAATATGGACTTGTTGAAGACTTGAAGTTAGCTAGGATGATTATCGAAAAATTCCTAGGGGAAAACCAAAAAAGATCAGAAACAAGGACGGAGGTCCCCGACACAAGCACTCGGACGTTCAAATCAGACAATATTACTGTGGCAAAGTAGAAGAAGGGAGATTATGGCATACCTGCATCGTGTAGGAGGGACCCTTATATATATGTGCACCTTTGGTGACCCTCCACCGTGAATGTGTTATATCTATTTATAACCGAGAGATTCTATCAAGGATTGACTAAGTAGATCAACGTTTATCATTGGGCCACTAAGCAGCTGTTTATTGAGCCTGCAAACTCACGGAACAGCTAATCCGTTAGAGAAGTATGTCAATTTTTAAGGAAATGATAGGGAAGTGATAGGGTAATATCATCTTGGCCTTAATCAAGGTGACAAGCATAATGATTCCCCTATATGAGGGAGGGACCGGAACTCCCCTTATCAACAATTATAAAATTTTTAACCCTAGCTAATTAGATATTATTTCAATACCAAGCATTACCAGCACTCTATATGAAGGTAAAAGAAAGCACCCCACTAGTAATATAGTGGTGAAGCACTTAGGAAAATAAATAAAAGGATTAACGTTCGAATATTAATCGACAATTTACCAAAAGGCGTATCCAATAATTGATATTTATCAAAAGACGTACCCGGGGCAGAGCCACCCTTGGGCTAGGGTGGGCTCCAGCCCCACCAAAATTATGAGTTTACTAAAAATTAGGAAGAATATAAGAGGCTTAAGAAGAAGGGATTTTAAGTGTGCAGTCGGTGAGAAAAAAAAATAGAATAAAATGGAGGCGTGTCGCCGTATCATATGGATTTGTTGCAAGTTGATATAAAATACTGTTGTACGATAAAAAGAAGAAGTGGAATAGGACAAAGCTAGAAGATTTTTTTTAATAGAATATTTTAAATTATTTTAAAGAGAAAGTTTAGTTCATCAATTTATTCAATTAAAATTAGACTAAATTAAATATAAATTAATTTCTTTTAAAATTGACGTCATGCTTATTTTGACATGTACATTGATTTTAATTTAAATCGATTTTAATTCAACATCCTAATTTTATATTTAATAAGTTGATTTATTTATTATTTATTTTTTAATAAGTACTTAACAACTCTTATCACACATTAAAAAAATTATATTTGATATTCTCGATCATTATAATCGTTTTCTATTTTTACGATAACAATTTAACAAATTTTTTCAAATATAAAATTTATTATAATAATTCTCCTTAAAAATGGAAAATGAGCTTTTAGTATATTATATAGTCATCTATATATTAAACGAAAGTTAGTTAAAAAAAAATTTTATTAATAATTTCAAGGTGAATGAAAAAAACATAATTTTAATAGTATTTTACTCTATATTTTTGAATTGAATATATTGTATATTAAATGTTTTTATTCTATATTTTTAAAACACAGTATTCCTATGCATTTTTTATTTATATTTTTAAATTAATTATTTTGTTATATTAATTATAGTTGGCTAGCCCCACCTAACTTTAAACCCTGGCTACGCCACTGGACGTACCATGGTTTCATTGTTACCAAAGGACGCATCTATTTTAGTGAACTTTCTCTAATACCCCTCCTGCCAAATACTGTATGCCTTTCTCTTTCTCTTTCTCTTTCTCAGTAACAAATCCCCAGGCAATGGAATCTGCTTTTTCAGATTTGATATTTTAAAATAATATATTTAGGAATCGGTTAAAAAATGTAAGGTAAAGAAAGAAAAAAATTATTTCCATTAACAGAAACTTCTCTTCAACTGATTTTAAAAAACTAAAGTGATGAAATTTATATTTGATTAATATAAATTAATATATTAAATAATATTTAATAAATATATTAATATATAACAAAGACTTAAAATTTAAAAAGTCTGAAATCTTTTTATTTCAGACTAAGTGTAGACCTGAAATCTTAATCAAAAGATTTCAGGCCCACGCTGGGCCTGAAATAAAAGATTTAAGGCCCAGCGTGGGTAGAGCTGTCAAACGGGCCAACCCGTGGCGGGGCGGGTCGGCCCATGGCAGGCCGGCCATTTGGCGGGGCGGGGCGGGTCGACCCGTCATCTAGGTGGGTTGGAAAATCCCCAACCCAACCCAATCCAAGGCGGGCCGTGGGTTAGGCGGGCCAACCCGCGGGTCCATCAAAATATTTTTAAAAAATTAAAAAAATTCATATATTTAGATTTCATCAATCAAATATATAAAGAAATATATTTTTTAAATATAAATGGATACAAACGAGTACTGATCTGATGAAAAATATTATTTTTTATTTCAAAATAATAACAAAGAAAGATAATAAATTGTCATAAAACTTAACTAACATGTGATTCTCAACCCGCGGGCCAACCCAAGCCCGTCGCGGGCCGACCCGTGCGGGTCGCGGGCCTTGGCGAGTTGGCCCGCGGCGGGCTTGGGTTGCTTAAATTCTAACCCAACCCGCTTAAATTGTTTGGCGGGGCGGGCCAACCCGACGAGCCCAACCCAAATTGACAGCTCTAAGCGTGGGCCTGAAATAGAAATATTTCAGGCCCAGCGTGGGCCTGAAACAAAAGATTTCAGGTCCTGCATCGACCTGAAATCATGTGTTATGATAGGGGTTTTTACGTAGGCCTGAAACATAAAGAAACATCTCTTTATATTTTTGAAATCACAATAAAAATCATTGAGAAAGACTACCTTACGTGAGATATTCTAATTAATATAAAATATACATTATATTAAAAACGAACTTATATATATATCGATTCTTATATATATAAAAAAACAACTTTAGGACCTGAAATCATTTGATTTTAGGCCCTGCATTTTGATTTCAGGCCCACGCTGGGCCTGAAATAAAAGATTTCAGGCCCAGCATGGGCCTGAAATAGAAATATTTCAGGCCCAGCGTGGGCCTGAAATAGAAATATTTCAGGGCCTACGTCGGTCTGAAATCATGTGTTATGATAGGGTTTTTTACGTAAGCCTGAAACATAAAGAAACATCTCTTTATATTTTTGAAATCAGAATAAAAATAATTCTTATATATATATAAAAAGCAACAAAAGCAACTTTAGGGCCTGAAATCAATTGATTTCAGGCCCTGCATTTTGATTTCAGACTCACGCTGGGCTTGAAATAAAAGATTTCAGGCCCAGCGTGGGCCTGAAATAGAAATATTTCAGGCCCAGCGTGGGCCTGAAATATAAATATTTCAGGCCCTACGTCGGCCTGAAATCATGTGTTATGATAGAGTTTTTTACGTAGGACTGAAACATAAAGAATCATCTCTTTATATTTTTGAAATCACAATAAAAATTACTGAGAAAGACTATCTTACTTGAGACATTCTAATTAATATAAAAAGTGGATTATATTAAAAACCAACTTTTATATATATATATATATCGATTCTTATATATAATAAAATAACTTCAGGGCCTGAAATATTGATTTCAGGCCCTGAGCAGGGCCTGAAATCTTTGATTTCAGGCCCTATATGATTATATAAAATTAATAAATATAAAAAAAATTAATAGACATAATAATATATATTGATCGGCAAAATTAAAGATATAAGGATGATTTATTAAAACGAGCTATGATTCTACATTATTATTGTATCGTTCTGTGCCAACTGATACAGTATGAGAACATCAGTGGGTTTTGACCAAAACCCACTGATGGACCTCCCATATCTGGATTTCTGAAAACCCTATATCAATAGACATGATTGACCTAGGAGAAGATGTTTTAGGTGTCCAAACATCTATACACTCTATATCACTAATGCAATAGGAGTAGTTTAGAAATATCAGTGGGTTTTGATCAAAACCCACTGATGGACCTACCATATCTGGATTTCTGAAAACTCCATATGAATAGAGAGGGTAGAGTTAGGAGATGATGTTTTTGGTGTCCAAACATTTATATATTAGATATCACAAATGAAATAGGAGTAGTTTAGAAATATCAGTGGGTTTGACCAAAACCCACTGATGGACCTCCCATATCTGGATTTCTGAAAACTCCATATGAATATAGAGGTTAGAGATAGGAGAAGATGTTTTAGTTGTCCAAACATCTATATATTAGATATCACCAATGAAATAGGAGTAGTTTAGTCATGTCAGTGGGTTTTGATCAAAACCCACTGATATTTCTAAACTACTCCTATTGCATTGGTGATATAGAGTGTATAGATGTTTGGACACCTAAAACATCTTCTCCTAATTCTAACCTCTCTATTCATATGGAGTTTTCAGAAATCCAAATATGGGAGGTCCATCAGTGGGTTTTGGTCAAAACCCACTAATATTTCTGAACTACTCCTATTTCATTGGTGATATCTAATATATAAATGTTTGGACACCTAAAACATCATCTCCTAACTCTACCCTCTCTATTCATATGGAGTTTTCAGAAATCCAGATATGATAGGTCCATCAGTGGGTTTTGATCAAAACCTACTGATATTTCTAAACTACTCCTATTGCATTAGTGATATAGAGTGTATAGATGTTTGGACACCTAAAACATCTTCTCCTAGGTCAATCATGTCTATTGATATAGGGTTTTCAGAAATTCAGATATGGGAGGTCCATCAGTGGGTTTTGGTCAAAACCCACTGATGTTCTCATACTGTATCAGTTGGCACAGAACGATACAATAATAATGTAGAATCATAGCTCGTTTTAATAAATCATCCTTATATCTTTAATTTTGTCGATCAATATATATTATTATGTCTATTAATTATTTTTTTATATTTATTATTTTTATATAATCATGTAGGGCCTGAAATCAAAGATTTCAGGCCGTGCTCAGGGTCTGAAATCAATATTTCAAGCCCTGAAGTTATTTTTTTATATATAAGAATCGATATATATATATATATATATATATATATATATATATATATATATATATATATATATATATATATATATATATATATATATATATATAAAAGTTCGTTTTTAATATAATGTATGTTTTATATTAATTAGAATATCTCACGTAAGATAGTCTTTCTCAGTGATTTTTATTGTGATTTCAAAAATATAAAGAGATGTTTCTTTATGTTTCAGGCCTACGTAAAAAACCCTATCATAACACATGATTTCAGACCGACGTAGGACCTGAAATATTTCTATTTCAGGCCCACGCTGGCCTGAAATCTTTTATTTCAGGCCCAGCGTGGGCTTGAAATCTTTTATTTCAGGCCCAGCGTGGGCCTGAAATCAAAATGCAGGGCCTAAAATCAAAGATTTCAGGCCCTAAAATTGCTTTATATATATATATGATAATCGATATATATATATATATATATATTAAAATTCATTTTTAGTATAATGTATATTTTATATTAATTAGAATATTTCATGTAAGGTAGTTTTTCTCAATGATTTTTATTGTGATTTCAAAAATATAAAGAGATGTTTCTTTATGTTTCAGGCCTACGTAAAAAACCCTATCATAACACATGATTTCAGGCCGATGCAGGACCTGAAATCTTTTATTTCAGGCCCACACTGGGCCTGAAATATTTCTATTTCAGACCCACGCTGGGCCTGAAATCTTTTATTTCAGGCTCACGCTGGGCCTAAAATCTTTTATTTCAGGCCCAGCGTAGGATTGAAATCTTTTGAATAAGATTTCAGATCTACACTTAGTCCGAAATAAAAAGATTTCAGACTTTTTAAATTTTAAGTCTTTGTTATATATTAATATATTTATTAAATATTATTTAATATATTAATTTATATTAATCAAATATAAAATTTCATCACTTTAGTTTTTTAAAATCAGTTGGAAGAGAACTTTCTGTTAATGGAAATAATTTTTTTCTTTCTTTACCTTATATTTTTTAACCGATTCCTAAATATATTATTTTAAAATATCAAATCTGAAAAAGCAGATTCCATTGCATGGGGAAAGAGAAAGAGAAAGAGAAAGAGAAAGACATGCAATATTTGGCAGGAGGGGTATTAGAGGAAGTTCACTAAAATAGGTACGCCCTTTCATAATAATGAAATCATGATACGTCTTTTGGTAAATATCAATTATTGGATACGCCTTTTGGTAAATTGCCGAATATTAATAGATATTTTTGAGGTCAATCTCTAAGTGTGTATAAATTATATTTCAATTTATCTGATACTCTAGTAGATAAAGTAGGAAAAATATGGTCTACCTCCAAACTTAATCGGGTGAAGTTTAGATATTATAAAAAAACCAAAATCTTTAACAAGAAAGCTGGGACTCTCCCTAATAGATGAATATGAAAACTTAAAGAGAGAGAGAATATTGTCAAGAACTTGATGAAAGATTCATAGACCTTAAAGTTCAAGTTCTAGGACTACTTTGGAACAATATAAGAATAGGAGAATAAGTCATGGAATGGGGCCCTATGTTCAAGAACTTCAATTTATTGGTGCCTCCAATAGGCTAGCTACCTTCCTTGGCCAATCAATTAGATAAATCAAAAGTGACTTGGATGTTTCAACTACTATATCTTATTTATCACCAAACAACTAATAAGAGATTAATCAATTGCCCAAAGATGGTCAATCAAATTGATACAAATAGAAATATTTTATTTGTTAGAAACACTGATTTAGTTAATTAGCATATCCTAATTTAGTTGACAAGGACCTAACCAATTGTGAAAACCTAGCAATTGATATGTATCTATTCAACTTCAAACTTTGATTCAATTAATTGATTATTATAATATACTGCCCAATGCTTTGTGGCACACAAGCCTTAGGTAGGTAAGTATTGTTGGGGAAACGACTTTTGCCTTATGGTTGGCTTAACCACATTGTTTTGAAGGTTGTCACACTGACTTGCATAGGAGCTTAGCGGACTCGAGAGCTAGAGGTTTAGATCAAGGTGTTGCTCTGGATCAGGTTCCCACTTCGACTGAGAGACTAATGTCGTTAGTCATAGTTTATCAAGAGCTTTAGACAAGAAGAACTCTTCATTTTAGATTAATTTCCTATGCTTAATGTGCTAAAATGCTCAAATTAAAGACTCTAAGGGCTTGGACAAGGTTGAAAGTTCATCATCATCAAGCTCTTGATACTCTACTCACTCTCATAGCTCTTGTTCCATCATCTTAGGGATATTAGAATCAACTGTTTAGATGACAGGATAAATTAGAGGAGAAGTCAATAGTTTCACCTACACATATAATTCTTTTTCTCCTGGGCGCGCACACACAAGGAAAAAAACACTTGTGATATATGCATTGTGCTTCATCTACAAATTTTTTTGTATTTTTCTCTCCTTGCCTATTATTATATCTTACGGTTTCTCTGCCCATGGGAAAGAGAAGTTTTTAGAATGGATTTCAATTGTAATTCACTTGACGAATCAGTAAGTTGTGATGTATATATCTTAGGGTGTGTTTGATTTAAGTTATCAGATATAAACTTAATTATGTGATAACTAAATAATAACATAACCAAAGTAATGGGGAATGAAATATAACTTGAAATTATTTGATTCAATTTAGGTAATCAAATAAAATCTTATTTATTTGAAGGTAATAGTCTATGACATAATATAATATTTTACCGTATTACCCTTTAGATAAATTTAAGTATAATAATATTATATGGTTATAAATTTAAAATAAAAAGTAAGATGATATTATATATATATTCGTACCCTCGGTCGTCGGCCGGCGGCCGTTGGCCATCGACGGTGGTCGCCGGCTGTCGTTGTCGGCCGTAAATAATGGTCGGCGGGCGGCGGTGGTTGCCGGAGGCCGGTGGTGCCGGTCGTCGGCCGCGAATAATGGTCGGCCGTCGATAGTGGTCGCCGGCCATCGTTGCCGGTCGTCGACCACGAATAATGGCCGCCGCCCGTCGTTGCCGGTCGCCGGCCGACGGTCGTTGTGTAGCGACCCGCCTTCTCTACCTTAGACGGATCGTTACTTTATCTACTTCTTGACTCTAATGCACGACTAAGAATGCGGAACTTCTTTTTTTTTTCTTTTAAATTCATCTAGGGATGATATTCTAACTTTAATAGTCATGCATGATACAATGACACACTTCCTTTCTTTTTTTTTTTAAAAAAAAAAAACAAAACAAGTTTTTATTTTAACTGCTTTGCCAGGATTTGACCCCTAACCTCTTAATTGTAACAATAAAGCACTAAACCAGCTACCCTACACAGCTTCTCTTTAATAATACCAGTCGAC
>JAGFNQ010007159.1:25917-45183 GCA_024364735.1 Boesenbergia rotunda | reverse complement strand
TCGAAGAATACTTTCACATGCAAGTAACCAACAAGCATTATGATGAATTCACGGAGTTCAGACAAGGAGAACTATCCGTGGATGAAGCAGTGAAGATGTTTAAGCGGTTAGCTCATCTGTGCCCAGAGCTAGTTAGCACAGAAAAAGAGATAGTTAGGCTAATGCTCAAGATGTTAAGGCCTGAGATAGCGTTGAAGGGGGGCTAGCGGTGTTAAGAGGCTGCAAACCTCCGAGGAACTAATGAGTAGTGCTTTGATCACTGAGCACTACTTAAACAGTATAAAGGCCACCAGAAAGGTTGAACGATGAAGTTCTTAACAACCTTACCGTCAGGGGAAGTAATGGCCTCTACTGAGAGGCTAAGGGCAGTATCAATCTAGATTTCCAACCGAGAGCTCTACAGTGACTCGTTAGTCCTTGAGATGAAGGATTTCGATGTCATTTTAGGAATGGACTTCTTGAGCAAGTATAATGCTTCTATAGACTGCCGCAAGAAAAAGTCAAGTTCACACCAGAAGCAGAACCTTCGGTTGAGTTTATTGGAGACCCAAGGAGAAAGATAGATAGGTTCCTACCTACCTTACAAGCTCAGAGAATGTCAGAGAAGGGGTGCTCTGGTTTCTAGCTCATATAGTGGATGCGAGTCAAGGACAAGGATTGAAGAGAGAAGAAGTGAGGGTAGTCTGTGACTATCCTGAGGTGTTTCCTGAAGAGTTACCAGGACTCCCTCCCAATCGGGAAATTGAGTTTGAAATTGAGTTGGCCCCAGGAACCAACCCAATTTCGAAGGCACCTCATCGCATGGCACCAGCAGAACTGAAAGAATTACAAGAACAATTGCAAGAGCTGCTTGACAAGGGTTTCATCCGCCCTAGTCATTCACCTTGGGGAGCTCCTGTACTTTTCGTCAAGAAGAAGGATGGGTCTGTGCATCTGTGCATAGACTACAGAGCTCTGAATAAGGTGACCATCAAGAACAAGTACCCCCTTCCTAGAATAGATGATTTATTTGATCAACTCAAAGGGGCTACAGTGTTCTCAAAGATAGACCTGCGTTCTGGGTATCATCAACTAAAGGTTAAAGAATGTGACATCCCCAGGACGGCCTTCAGGACAAGATACGGCCACTACGAATTTGTAGTAATGCCTTTTGGAGTAACCAATGCTCCAGCAGTCTTTATGGAGCTGATGAACCACATCTTCAGGGAATATCTCGATAAATTCGCCATTGTATTTATTGATGATATTCTCATATACTCACAGACTCCAGAGGACCATGCTACACACTTGAGGATAGTGCTGCAGATCCTTCAGCAGGAGAAGCTCTATGCAAAACTCTCAAAGTGTGAGTTTTGGCTAGATCAGGTGACCTTCCTAGGTCACATTGTATCCAAAGAAGGCATTCAAGTTGATCCAGCCAAGATAGAAGCAGTCAGCAAATGGTGTAGACCCAAGAATGCCAGTGAAATCAGAAGCTTCTTAGGCCTGGCAGGATATTACAGAAAATTTGTGGAGGACTTTTCCAGAATAGCCTCTCCACTCACAGCCCTGACCAGAAAGAATCAGAAGTTTGAGTGGTCAGATAAATGCGAGCACAGCTTCCTAGAACTGAAGAAAAGGTTGACTAGTG
This sequence comes from Boesenbergia rotunda, assembly GCA_024364735.1. Lineage (NCBI taxonomy): Eukaryota > Viridiplantae > Streptophyta > Magnoliopsida > Zingiberales > Zingiberaceae > Boesenbergia > Boesenbergia rotunda. The sequence continues at coordinate 43,553 of JAGFNQ010007159.1, read as the reverse complement.
CTCCCATCCTGACTGTTCCAGAGAGCGACAAGGCCTTTGACATCTACAGTGATGCATCCAAGATGGGCCTTGGAGCTGTCCTCATGCAAGACGGTAAAGTAATAGCATATGCCTCCAGACAGCTCAAGGACTACGAGAAGAATTATCCTACGCATGACCTTGAGCTAGCAGCTGTGGTTTTTGCACTGAAGCTCTGGAGACACTACCTGTATGGAGTGCAGTGCAGAATCTTCACCGACCATGAGAGTTTGAAGTACTTCTTCACTCAGAAGGACCTGAATATGAGGCAGCGTAGGTGGCTAGAGTTGGTCAAAGATTACGACTGTGAAATCCTCTACCACCCAGGTAAAGCTAATAAAGTGGCAGATGCACTGAGCAGAAAATCCTGTGCAGCACTGATGTCCCTATCATCACTGTCTCCACCACTTCAGAAAGAAATAAAAGATTTTGGAGTCGAGGTTATGGTTGGGTAATTTTCTGCATTGACCCTAGAGTCAACCCTGCTTATAGATATACAAGAAAAGCAAGATCAAGACCCAGAGATCCAGAAGATCAAGTAGGGGATCCAAGAGGTAGAAAATTCAGAGTTTCGAGTATCAGACAGTGGCATCCTCTATCTTGGAGACCGCCTTTGCGTCCCCAATGATGAGGAACTAAGAAAGAATATTTTAGAAGAAGCCCACAGTACCCCGTACTCTATGCATCCTGGTTCTACCAAGATGTACCAAGATTTAAAGAAAAGATTCTGGTGGTCTGGACTCAAGCAAGACGTGGCCAGATATATCAGTACCTGCTTGACCTGCCAGAGGGTCAATGCAGAACACCAGAGACCAGGAGGAGTTCTACAGCCACTTCCCATTCCAGAGTGGAAGCGGGAAGAAATATCCATGGACTTTATCACAGGTCTTCCAAGAACCACACATGGACACGATGCAATATGGGTGATAGTGGATAGATTGACCAAGTCTGCCCACTTCCTAGCCATCAAGTTATCGCATTCGGTAGAGCAGTTAGCACAGCTGTACGTGAAAGAAGTAATCAGACTTCACGGAGTTCCGAAGTCGATCGTTTCTGACAAAGACGGGCGGTTCATCTCCCATTTTTGGAGGTGTGTTCAGGACGCCCTAGGCACCAGACTTCAGTTCAGCACAGCTTTCCATCCCCAGACAGATGGACAAACAGAGAGAGTAAATCAGATTTTAGAAGACATGCTCAGGGCTTGTGCGTTAGACTTTAAAGGCAGTTGGTGCAAATTTCTGTGCTTAGCTGAGTTTGCCTACAACAATAGCTATCACGCCACTATCAGGATGGCACCTTATGAGGCATTGTATGGCAGAAAATGCAGATCACCCATATGTTGGCAAGAAGCTGGTGAGAAGAAAGAGATGAAGTCAGGACTAGGCAGCCAGACTGAGCTTATAGATGAGACCACTCAGGCTATCCAGACGATCCGCCAGAGGATTGAGACTGCCCAGAGTAGACAGAAAAGTTATGGTGACACACGCCGAAGGCCACTTGAGTTCCAAGTTGGAGATTCAGTATTTCTTAAGGTCGCTCCCATGAAGGGAGTGGTGAGATTTGGCAAGAAGGGCAAGCTAAGTCCTCGCTACATAGGACCCTACAAGATCATAAAGAGGGTCGGTAAGGTAGCATATGAGCTGGACCTACCAGAGGATATGTCAGCTATCCACAGTACCTTTCATGCCTCTATGCTAAAGAAGTGTATTCACGACCCTAGCAAAGTGATTCAGCCTCAGTCAGTACAGATCCAAGAAGATCTTAGCTATGAGAGCAGACCGACACAGATAGTGGACAAAGCAGTTAAAAGATTAAAAAAACAAAGAAGTGCCACTAGTGAAAGTCATCTGGCAGAATCAAAAGCATGAGGAGGCTACTTGGGAACGTGAGGACAGCATGAGAGAAAGATATCCAGAATTATTCTAAGTTCGAGGACGAACTTTTTATAAGGTATGGGGGATTGTAATGCCCCAAAATTCCTATTTTTAGTTCTTAAAGTCCTTAGAATTATTTAAAAATGGTTTAGAAATATTCTAGATATTTTTAGGAATTTTTAGAATACTTTTATGGAATTTTCCGAGTCCGTTTAGTATTTTTAAAAAAAGAAAAACATTTAAGGGCAGCAGGGGGTTCGAACCCGCGACTAGCACGAGACCAGGCGCGCGCGCGACCAGCTGGGCTAGTTCGTTTTGTTGATAGAGAATAAGTGAACCAATAGATAAGTTATGGTTAGGTCAATCCGCCCCATAAGTATAAATAGATAAGTTAAGAGAGGAAATTGGATTTTTTTGGTTTTCTCTCTTCCTCACCCTAGCCGCGCGACCCTTCCCCTCTCCTCTCTTAGGCAAAACAACACCAAGGCCAAGAGGGCCGGCCAAGGCTCTCCTCCGAGAGATATTCCTATATTCGGGATCCCCGCGACGAGAGGAACGCGTAGGCGCGAAGAATTCTCCGAGATCTCAAGTTTCTCCCGAACCTCCGACGTCGTTCTTGGTTGTAAGTCCAAGATATCAAGGTAAGTACTGCTCACCTGCAGTAAGAGGCGGTTTTTCCGCAAGAATTTCCTTTAAAAGTTTTTTTAAAAGAGATATTTCCTTTTTATTTAAGTTTTTGTATGTGATCTTAGTTCATTATATGCTTCTATAAGTTTGATAAAGCACCCTATGTGAGATTAGGGGCTAAGAAAGTTATGAGAAAAGAAAGGAGAAGATAAAGATAAGAAAAGAAAAGGCCAAGGCCTTAAGAAATCCCCAAAAGTCAAGACTTAGGGATTTTAGCACGCAAGGTGCTCAAGAAAATGCCAAGGCATTTACAGATAAGAAAGAAAAGAAAGAAAAGCTATTTTATTTTCTAAGGCCAGTACCCGGCGTCCAAGGGCGTCGTTAAAGAAATCCAGGTGTCCAATTCCAAGGTCTTGGCCCTGGTAGACCAAGGTCTGCTCTATTAGGATTGGTGGCTCGCTACCCCAACCTTTTAGAGAACGCGCATGAGATGGTACTTACGTCTTCAGTGGATCCAAGTGATTATTATTTTCAAGTATATGCTTTAGCAAAGTTTCTAAAGTTTAAAGAGTTTTTCAAAAAGTTAAAGAATAGTTAAAGCTTCAAGTTGAGCCAAGAAAAGTAAATTGAGATTTATTAATTCTTGAGTATGCATGTTTTGAGTTATACATGTCCTTAGTTTTCTTTCAAGCATATAAGTATCTCATATGATTTTCATATTGATCAAGAAGCATGTTTGTACATTTCGAGATTTTGTGAGCTAGATAGTACTTACTAAGCTTTTTGCTTACTAGTTGCATTTCCTCTTACTGCAGATAAAGGCAAAGGCAAGCAATTCTGGAGGAAGGCGATGTGGCGGTGCTGAGTAAAGTGTGTGTGGTGGCTGATTTTGGAGAGATCCTTGAGACGAGACAATTTAGTTATTTGAATTACAATGTTTTAGTTTATTCAAATTTCAAGTTCTTGCTTTATGGAGTTTATCGAACATTTAAGCTTTGGATAGTCTCACATGCTCAATTTCTTAGAGTAAAGATTCCATGTCATTTCATTTAGCATACATATCCTTATGATGGCATTGGATGAGTAGAAGTGTGAGTAGTTGGAAATATTGATACTTTGTTAGAAATATAGATGCATGAGCTAAGATAGTATTAATTTCTTTTTGGATCAAGTTTTATTGCTTAAATATGTTTAGAAGAGTTGCATCCACACTTCATAATGCTTTAGCAAGGTTATAGAACATGTATTGGGTGTCATGAATGCATAGGAGTCAAGATTGGTACAACTTCTAATGTTAAAGTTCATATAAACTTGAATAGCTTATTTTTTTTCCGCAAAAGTCCTAATTTCAAGTTTATGGATTCATTTGATTGGCTAAATTGATTGGAAAACTGGCCTAGAGTATAGAAATGGTGTCATGATTCTATTTGGCTCGAAAGTATAGGTTTGGTGGAGTTTTGAAGCAAGTGCCGAAATCTAAAAATTCTGTATTCAGGCTTATCAGTCGACTGATACAGTATCAGTCGACTGATACCCGTAAGCTGAGTTGGGCGAGGCAAGTTTCAATAAGTTTCATCTTAGGAGTTTTTGAGAAAGAAAGTGTGACATGGTATCATGCATGACTACTTAAGTTAGAATATCATTCTTAGATGAATTTAAAAGAAAAAAAAAATTTCCGCATTTCTTTTCTTTAGTCGTGCATTAGAGTCGAGAAGTAGACAGAAGTAACGATCCGTCTAAGGCAGGAGAAGGCGGGTCGCTACACGCGATGGGTAGGGACTGGCTGCTGGGCTCTTCTGGCGACTCCAAATATCTCAACCTGAAATAAAAATATATGGCAACGGGGTGAGTCCATAACTCAGCGAATACCCAGCAGATATGCATAGTATGTTATATTAACAATAAGCATCTACGTTAATACAGTCTCATATCAACAATATGGAAAAACTAGTACTGGAAATACTGAGGTAGATACATACCAGAATCCAGCTAACCTGAAAAGAGGATAATAAGTACCAAGGGAATATCATTAGATATATAATCTCAAATAACAAGTCTCCAGAATATGCATGTCAAACAAGTGCAAGAATCAAGTGTAGCAAACAATGCACGATGCAAAGTATGCACATGGTGCAATGACATGTGTCACCCCCTAGTCCCAGTCAGGATATCGTCCACGATATCCGCGTGGGTAGAGCTGTGACAAACTGTACGCACCCTGCCATCACTGCTGCTGAGTGACCGGGTGGACAGGATGCTGGCGGAGGACCACCCCCCTACCCCATGTATATATGAGGGAGCTTCGCTCTCATCTCCTCGTGGCTCAGTACGAGAAGGGACCCCTGGCTGCTACCACGCCCGCGCTCACCCTCCTCATAGTGGCCGAACGGAGCAATACAGGGCAAATGCACACATCTACGGTATCCACTAACCCATGAGTGGTCGTGCGTGCATATCATGTACCGGAAGACGATTAGGCTCAACCACAAGGGAGTCGCTGATCGCCGGCATGCAACAGTGCAAGGATGGTGTATGATAGATACACATACCTGAGACTGTAAGGAACTAACAGCATAATAACTCACGGATAACTAACAAGTATCCAGAACAGGCATAATAACTTAGGGATAACTAAGAAGTATCCAGAACAGGTATAATAACTCAGGGATAACTAACAAGTATCCAGAACATGCATAATAACTCAGGGATAACTTACAAGTATCCAGAATAGGCATAATAAACAAGGCTAGCGTATAATCTTACTGCTATCTATAACCAACCATGCATAGCAATATGACAATATCTAAAAGATAAGTCAAAGGGTACCCGCCTCCACAAGAAGGATGCTCGTATCAGAATGAACCTCCCGTCCGAATAGTCGGCAACGATAACCTCAATCTAAGCCCTATATCAAATGCATAATGTTTAGCTACAATGATACATAATTTATAGCTAAACGAGCTTAATTTATTAGGATCGTCCTAATTATCCCGTTTCATTTAATTAACCATAATTAAATGATTAACCCTTACTTATCCCAAATTACCCCGATTCCTACAACGTATCACACGGCTAGGATTTTTACAAGTCATAGTGAGACCCAATTCCTAATTCAATCCATTATTAATTCCCTCAATGATCAGATAAACCAAACCAGATAAATTTGATACAAAATTGATCCAAGAATACAGATCTGAAAATAACAAAACCCAATTATTAAACCAATACCTATTCCAACACAAGGATCAAGTTCCAAGTGTGGTAACTAACGGTATTAGTAGTAAGACTACAAGATCCAACACAAGAATACTTCCAAACAGGATTCGATTCCAAGAACCCTTATCACCCACGGTGGAAACACACCATTCACATCTAACACACAACCCCAACCAATCAAACACCCAACTGAAATCAAAACATCGGTTCAAACCAAACACTCTTACCATAAATCAAGCTTGCCATCAATTTGCCCATTGATCAAATTATCAAAGTATCACAAGACAACTCTCCACCAATAGGTTTGCTATCACAATGAACATCCTAATCAAAATACACAGATTTATTCCTCTAACCGAAATCAATTCATCAAGAATTTCATTTGAGATGGTCTCTGACCAAACATACCTCACCTCGAAATCAAAGAGCTAGTTCTTCCAAGACAGAGTAACAATAAGGGCTACACCAACTAAATTGATATAGCAAACTCAAATCCAAATAGAGCCAACTCCACACATATCAAAACCATTGTTATTTACCATTCAAAACAAAAAGAGTATGCTATAATTCAATCCAAGATAGCAAAACCAACATAGATCCACCTCCGAAAATAACCCTCTTTCGGTATGCACAATGCTCACAACGCAGTGTCCATACTACAAACCCAAACAACAAGAAATCCCAGCCTAACACTCTATTCAGATCTATGCCACCAAGCTGCAATGTAAACTCCAAGGTACCACTCAAAACCATCGCACGACCTTGATTCAAAAACCAAAACCATTTAGGAAACCAGATCTAGCGAATCAACTATCACCATAATCATCAATACCAAATAGCAACAGAGCTTACCAGAGATTCGTCGGTGCCGCCCTGCTCAGATTTGGCACGCCACGATAACCACGCCCAAGATGCGTATCCAAGACCTCTATCTCCCTTCCCCACTCTCTCTGGTGTTTGAGATCTCTGCAAAGAACGGTCGGTGAGTTACCCTAGCAACCTCCTTAGCGCCGCATAGTGGATCGTTGCACCCCAACGCCTTACCCAAAGACGGCGTGTGTAGAGGACCGCAGGAGAGCTCGAAATCCTTCCTGTGATGGAACTCCGATCACCTGGTGGGTCTAAACCTTCGTCGCCGGATGGAAGAAGTGGTCGGTAAGGCCAGGTCGGGACGGCTCTGCTTTGCGTCGGGAGGGACCGCAAAAGAAAAGATGTCGCGGCGTGAAGAAAAGGGAAGAAGCTGTCGGGCCTTAACTGCGAGTTAGGGCACGCGGATCAGGGGTGTGGCTGCGATTTGGCTGCGGCCGCAAGCAGAAATAAGGGGTTTTAAGGTGAGGGATTTTTACAAAAAAGCCCCTCATCTTTCAGAAATTTTAATCCTACCCTTAGGGTATGTGTTTTAGTCATTTGATCCTTCTATTTAATATAACCCACCTCAATAAACTTCTAAGGTTAGATTACTTACCCTTTCGTAATTTATGAGTCTACTTGAAAGCCCCCTTAACTTTAGGTAAATTTACTTAAGCCAACTATTTAAGGTTTCCTTCCATGAAACCTTTGATAAGATTTAAGTTTTACAATAAAGCCCTTTGGGCTCCTCCCGTAGGGCCAGAAACCCTAGATTCTATCCGAAAAATCCCGAAAAAATTTTTTGGTCCAGATTTTTGAATTGCCATATTTTACATCACTGCTCTCCTCTCCAAGAGCCATGAGTGCCACTTGCCTTGTGCTCTTCTCCTCCTTCTCTTCATCGGATGAGCTAGAAGATGACTTATCCCAAGAGGCCTTCAAAGCTTTCTTCTTCATCTTGGATCTCTCTTCTTTTCTTTTGGATTTCTCCTCCTTCTTCTTAAGCTTCGGACATTCATTCTTGAAATGCCCTTTCCTACCACACTCAAAGTAAGATGCATTATTCTTATCAAGTTTGGATTCACTAGTGTTACCTCTACTTTTGAAACGTCGGTCTCTTCGCATCATCCTCCTCACAAAGTTGGCTATTTCGGATGAAGAGGAGCCGCTGCCATCTTCCTCGGAATTGGATTCGGATTCGGAAGAAGATGAAGATGATGAGACCTCCTTCTCCTTCTTCTTCTTCTCCTTCTTCTTCTTAGTGGCTTGGTCCCCTGCAACTAAGGCAATCCCCTTCTCCTTGGGGGCTTTGTTAGCCATTTCATACAATTCCATCTCACAAAATAAGTCATCTAACTTAACAATAGATAAGTCCTTGGATACTTTGTAGGCATCCACCATGGATGACCACAAAGCATTCCTTGGAAATGCTTTCAAGACATACCTCACAAGGTCGCGGTTCTCGACCTTGTCATCAATTGAATGAAGTCCATTGAGGACTTCCTTGAACTAGCTATGGAGTTCACTTACCGACTCATTTTCTTTCATGGCGAGATTTTGGAGTTGATTGAGGAACAAATCCCTCTTGGCAATTCTTGAGTCCCGGGTGCCATCATGAAGCTCGATGAGTTTGTTCCACAAGTCCTTCGCACTTGTGAAAGGACCAACCTTGATGAGTTGGTCTTTGTTCATGCCACATTGTAAAGTGACAACCGCCTTCGCGTCGGCTTCACTCTTCCGAGTTTGTTCCGCATTCCACCGTGAAGACTCGAGTTCTTTGTCTTTGTCATCCTTAGGAGGAACGAATCCCTCCTTCACGGCGAACCAAGTGTGGATATCCATCTTCAAATAGTATTCCATCTTTGATCTCCAATATTGAAAGTCGGCGTCATCAAAGAATGGAGGTCGGGTGGTGGAGAAGCCTTCTCTCAACGCTATCTTGTTGAGAACTCTCGGATGTTAAGCCGTGTACAGAGCCCCAAGCTCTGATACCACTTGTTGGGAACGAGATGGCTAGAGAGGGGGGGGGTGAATATAGCCAACACTTTCTCTTGAGAACTTAGCAAGTTTTCTGCACTTAAACTATCAGTAGCACAGCGGAAGAAGCAAAGGAAAAACAAAGCAGTGCAGTAAACTAAAAACAGAGATGAAAGCTAACAACGACAGCTACCAAGATCGCTAACAAGAGGGTTTACTAGGTTCGGGGATAACTTGCCCCTACTCCTTGGCGTGCCCTTAAGGTGGGCGATCCCTTGATCGTCGGCAGATCTAGCCCCGGTGATCACCGGATATAATGCAACCTCCTTCTCGGTGGAGAAACCTCTCCACAGCGTTTCAATCACAGATAAGTGTTTAAGCTTAATGAAACAACAAGAAGGATCTTACTCAAGCACTCGGCAAGGACAAGACCACAACAAGCTTCCCTGAGCTCCACCCAGTGGCGATCTCACGCAAGAACCCTTCTTCGTGTCTTCCAACTGTCGGACTCCAAGCTCCTTGTTCCCTCCTTCAAGGCTCAAGTATAGGATGATTACTTCTCGATTGCTTGCTTGGAATGATGGTAACATCAAGAACACAGCAAGCTTGATGTGGAGAACTCAAGGCACTGGAACTCAAGAACACAAGCTGTAAAACTATCGAACTCTACATCACCGAAGCTGTCTCTCGTTCCTTTTGTTTCTCCACTAAGAAACAAGTGACCTCATCTCCAGTAGCCTCCAGCTGCCTCACTGCCAACGCCAGCTACACTGAACCTTTACTGAACTTCCTGAGCTCCCTCAGCCAAGCTTCAGTCAGCGGCTTCAGTCCTGCAGCTCCAGCCGTTGCAACCTGAGTTGAGAAATGGACAAACCTGCTCCAAGGAAAGCCCTCTTTGACTTCTCCTTGAGTGTTTGAATCCTCCCCTGTCACCTACAGCTTAATCAAACTGTTAAAGCAGTGAATCAAATATCAGAGGTAAGTGGCAGCAAATATCAGATGTTCAGACGCGATCAGAGTGTCTGATAGTGCAATTTGAATTAAAGTGATCGGTCACCGGACCGATCAGAGAGCCTCCTGATCGGTCACCAGACCGATCAGGCTGGTTCCAAACCGATCAGGCTTCGTTCTGATCGATCCCCAACGCTCAATCAGAAATCGCGATTTCTTTGAGATTCTCCTGGACCGATCACCGGACCGATCCCAGGTCGTGGATCGTTCACCTGACCGATCCACCCTTATATCGGGCGATTTCAGAGTTTTGCAGGCTAAGCCTTCTGATCGGTCAACTGACCGATCAGGATGTCACCTGATCGGTCAACAGTCCGATCATGTCATCACCAGACCGATCAGGAACCGTCCTGATCGATCTTAGTGAGAAGACCGCGAAGCTGGATCGTTCACCAGAATGATCTGCACAGTGATCCTGATCGGTCATCAGATCGATCAGGAGCAGTTCAGCAAGGAAACTCAACCTCACTGCTCGCTCCCTGATCGGTCACCAGACCGATCAAGAGCCAGTCAATGGGTGAAACGCATACTCCCTGATCGGTCACCAGATCGATCAGGAGCAGCACAGTAGGTTCCCAACCTCACTGTATGCTCCCTGATCAGTCACCCGACCGATCAGTCATCGCTGGACCGGTCACCAGACCGATCCATGAAGGAGCAGCGTGCCAGAATCCCTGATCGATCACCAGACCGATCCAGGGACTCAAACTCAGCCCTCCAAGCTAAGTTTCCATCCACCCTAGCCCTCCAAGCTAAGGATTTTCCATCTAACTCTCCAAGTTGGGAATTTGCACCTAACCCTCCAAGTTAGGACTTTTCACCTAGCCCTCCAAGCTAGGACTTTTCACCTAGCCCTCCAAGCTAGGACTTTTCACCCAACCCTTCCGTGTTAGAACTTCATCCAACCTAGCCCTCTAAGCTAGGCACCTGACCCTCCAAGCCAGGACTTTTTCACCTAATTCTCCAGGATGGGAATTTGCACCTAACCCTCCAAGTTAGGACTTTTCACCTAGCCCTCCAAGCTAGGACTTTTCACCCAACCCTTCCGAATCAGGACTTTTCCAACACCTAGCCCTCCAAGCTAGGATTTTTCACACCTAACCCTCCAGGTTAGGATTTTTCCAACACCTAGCCCTGTAGGTTAGAATCCTCCATATCATGCCTAATCCTCGATCAGGACTTAATCATAATCATCATAATCATCAACCTAAACTAAAATCATTGTCAACACCAAAACACCAATCAGGGCTAGACTGCATCAACAACAAGAACTTTCCACCCCTGGCCAGTGGATTTTTACCTTCCCCAGGATTCGAACTCTAGACCTCTAGGATAAGTACTAGAGTTTATAATTACTGGTAGCCATGTGAGCGACGCTAACTTGACTACCAGGATTCATAAACTCTAGTACTTATCCTGGAGGTCTAGAGTTCGAATTATGTGGAAGACAAAAATCAACTAGCCAGGGGTGGGAAGTTCTTGTGAGTAACGACGGTCGATGGTCGACAACCAAAGGGGCCAGGTTGTTGGGTCGCCGAAAATGGAATTTGGCCACGTAAGGGGCCTAGGGGTCGGGTCGACGGGCCGGGTCGTTACAATAAAAAATAAATTGTCATGCCCTGAGACCTAGGAGTTGCTAATCCAATTGAAAATCGGACAGCACCTCCCATGTTCAGCGGATAATTTACACATACATACAACATATATAACAATACCACGCAATTTAAATGGGCCTCAGGCCTCAAATTCAAACAGAATAACAATATATGACAATATGCTCATAAAATTAAAACCCAAACTTACCTGAGCTACCGGGGGGCAGGAACGCAGTAAAAACCACACACAATCCAACATAGGACTCAAAAGTACAATCCCATAAAGAAAGTCACATAATACAAGTCCTCGATCATCCAATGCAATGAAATGAAACGTGATATAATCCTAAAATAGAAAATAGCAGATAAAACCAAATCAGGTGTCGTCACAAGCTTGGGAATGGCGACTCGGACCCTCCTGGTAGATATCAACCTGAAATCAAAATGTATGGCAATGGTGTGAGTCCAAATAAACTCAACGGATACCTATACAGATATGCATAGTACGTTATACTAACAATAAGAGTCTACGCTGATACAGTCTCATATAAACAATAGACAAGGTATACACTGAATAAAGGTACATACCAGAATCCATCTATCCTACAGAGGGGTGAAATAAATCCCTATGGAATAGGTATAACATATAATCCAAGGTAAACTTGTCTCTAGTATATGCATGTCAATCAAGTGCAGAAATCAAATGCAGCAATCAATGCACAATGTAAGATATGCACATGGTGCAATGATATGTGTCACCCCTGACACCAGTCAGATCATCGTCCACCTGTCAAATGGACGTCTGAATAGGTAGAGCCATGACAACTGTACTCACCCTGCTATCACTGCTCCTGAGTGACCGAGTGGACTGGATGCTGGCGGAGGTCACTCTCCTACCCCAAGCAATGGGGGAGTCTCACTCTCATCTTCTCGTGTCTCAGGACGAGAAGGGATCTATGGCTACTACCATGCCCGGACCCACCCTCCAAATAGTGGTCGAACGGAGCAAATCAGGGCAAATGCACACACTCTATGGTAACCACTACCCCTGAGTGAGTGTGTGTGCATATCCTCATGTAACTAATGATGGGCTCAGACTACATAGGGGCCGATGATCGTCAGCATGCAATAATGCAAGGATGATGCATGACCCAAACACATATAACACCCACCAAGTCCTCAACTAACACCTCAATGCGCTAGGTATATGTCTGAATCCTATATCATGGGATACAAGTAACCTACTAGGTATACTGAAAAAGTAACCAGTGATCTATCAATGTCAAAATGCAAGAGGGAACATATCACTACATCTATGCACATATATATACATATACATGGAAACTATTGAGACTATATGAAGCTAAACGGGAGATAACCTCAAGGATAAGCAACATATATCAAATACAGGTATACTAAGATAGATATAACATATAAACTTACTGTTATCTATAACAAACCATGCATAGCAATATGACAATATCTAAAAGATAAGTCAAGGGTACCCGCCTCCAAGTAAATGCTCGTATCAGAAAAGAACCTGTCGTCCGATAATCAAAAATGATAAATCCAATCAATGCCCTGTATCAAAGGCATAATGTTTAGCTACAATAATATATATAATTTATAGCAAAACCAGTTATCTTAATTAATTAGGATCATCCTAATTATCCTATTTCATTTAATTAACCATAATTAAATGAGTAGGCCTTAATTATCCCAAATTACCCCAATTAGATTCCAGTTAGGTTTTCGAAACCCGAATCGATCAAGTTTAGGTTATTAGGTTTAATCCTCCAATTAACCCTAATCATGCCACCACCTAACTAGTTTAGGATTTTAACAACTGAATAGATTAATTCCAACTCCATAAATAGAACCCACAACGTATCAAAATATTCTGATCAAGATACAATGTATCCCACTGCACAAGCTACCAGATTAACAAAAGCATACCCAAACCAATCGTGGTAGGTCCTAGGAATCAATGTAAACAAGGTAACACCAAATTTCTTACATCCCAATTTGATCCATCATGGAAGAAAGAACCCAAAACAACACTGCACTGATCTGTAGTTAATGTAATGGGATCTCACTAATCCCATTCTAAAACTCCTGATAGATAGCACGTCTCTATCTCTTGTTATAGAGTAAGAACTTAGAGGGTTTTGACCCTGCAGTGGAGGAATTGGACTGTATTGGATTATGAGCTATTCTATGATGGATTTGACTCATAGATTGGGAGTATATGGTTTGATAATCTTGAGGGTGCATCGGGTGTATGACCCGCTAGGGTACTGAGGATGTGGTGATAGCTGTATCCTTACCTTCCTGTGAGATATTGGCCAATCAGGAGGTCAAAGATGTTCACTGGTTTGGTTATTATACCCCCACCGGGACCTATTAGTTCATGGGATGATAAGGTTAATATTACCGTGGACTTACTCGTTGGTGTTGAGAGATAGATTAAGATTGACGAATTGCTATGTTATGTTGTATTTTGAGGATTCTATTAGTGGATATGGACCTACCGAATTTGTAGCGTTTTGATGGATCATTGGGTGGATAAATGATCTTTTGGTGGTTGATATTTGGGAAGTCTGTTATTGTAGTTGCATATGGCACGACATATTGGTGGAATCGTTAATTGTATGTGATATCTTCTGACGGTCTATTGGAGGATATATATATATATATATATATATATATATATATATATATATATATATGACTTGTGATGCTTGGGAGGGCGTTATTGACTTGGGGATACTTGGGTGATACTTATGGATTTGATGTTTTACATTCAAGGATTGGAGTATAGATTTGGCGCCAGTGATCTTAGGATTGAGTGCTTTGGATAGTTGTGATGGCTGAATGGTTGTCCGGATGTATATGTTTATCGGATGATAACCTATGGATTGATAACTCCAGTTGCTCCGTAGCAGTGTAACCTTAGGGTATCAGACGAAGCGGTTATGTAACACCCCACTAAAATTCCCTTCAATATTATGGCTATTATTGAGTAGGATTGCAAGAATAATAGTCATATTGAGTATGATTCATGAATGATAGTTAGAGTTGTAGGAATTTTAGTGTAAGTGTTAATATGCCTTATATGGGATCTAAATGGTGGAAATTCCTAATGAGTCTTAAATAGCACTTCATTAGTTATCCCAATGGGCCTCATGAGGATAAAAGAAATAACACATCATGTAATGGGCCTTACTTTAGATGGGCTTGCAAAAGAATAAAAAAATGAAATGATGTTGGTGCCAAGGATCTAACCTTGGACGTTAGAGTTGTTGTAAGCCTTAAGAATGCATATATAACCAATTCACCTAGCAAGGGAGTGCTATTAGGAGGATAAAGGAAATTGTAGATAGGTGTAAGGATAAGGGAGATGAAGAGACACCATGGAGGATGAAGAGTCACCATGGAAGGAAAAGGGTCACCATAGAAAATGAAGAGGCATATTCTTCATATACTATAAGAAGATGAGGAAAGAAAAAACATGCCATAAGGTATTTTCTCCTCCTTCTCATTATCAAAACCACCCAAGCCCTTTCTCCATCAAGAAAATTCTCTCCAAGAAGATCTATTGAAGGCTTTGGGTTTGTGAAGCAAAGGAAGAGCCAAGGAGCAAGAAGTTCTTTGTTTCTCCTTCTAGGTGATATATTTTGTTTGAAAATCTTTAGCACAAGGGTAAGACTCCCCTCACCTACAACATAATAGCTTATATACATTTTGTTTATGTTCTTGTATGATCTTGCGATGTATTGCTAAAAATCATGAAGTTTTTCCCTATGAGTGGATTTCGGCCAAGAAAGGATTTAGGGCCTAGGCTTGTGTTTGCGGCTATCTAATGACTCCAATGTTTTCTTGATGTTAAGTTATGAGTTATGATTAAAAAAACGATGAAGCAAAAAGACCCTTAAAAGTTTAGGCCTAGGCTCTCAAGAAGTTATAGACTTTTGGCCATAAGAAGATGCTTGGGTTCTTTTTGACTAGCTAATGGTTTTTAATTCCTTGTTAATGTTGTTTGAGGGGTTTATATATATTTTAGACCATGTTTTCCCTCTGAACATGTTCGGTTAATACCCTAAATAAGGGCAAAAAAATGAGTTAAAGATGTCATGTTACTTGCTAATGCTTCCTAGTGATACAGTATGTATTATATGCATGTTGTATGCATCAATTGCTTTTGTTTTTGTCATTTTCATATTGATAAGAACCGTAGAAGTTTCTGATTAGTTTCTTAAATTAGGTTTTAGGATGGGTTAAGGTCACTACCTCACTTGATGATGTCTCTTTGTAATAGGATATTCAATGTACGCATGTTGTATGAGTTGTGTGAAGTTGTGTTGTGTTTTTATGCCATGATAACCCTATCTAGATGTTTTGACCAGTAGAATATATGTTGAATTAGGGTTGAATTAAAGGTATCTATGTTTCATTATGCCATGATAGGGGTTAAGGTCACTACCTCACTAGTTAATATCTCTTGGTAATAGGATATTCAATGTATGCATGTTGTATGAGTTGTAAGATGTTGTGTTGTGTTTTTATGCCATGATAACCCTATCTAAATGATTTGATCAATAGAGTATATGATGAATTATGGTTGAATTAAAGGTATCCATGTTTCATTATGCCATGATAGATGAAAAGAAAAAAAAGAGTTAAAGATGTCATGTTACTTGCTAACATTTTCTAGTGTTAGAATATATATTATATGCATGTTGTATGAATCAATTGTTCTTATTTCTTTATCATATTCATGTTGATATGAACATTAGAAGTTTATGATCAGTACCTTAAATTGGGTTTTAGGACGGGTTAAGGTCACTACTTCACTTGATGATGTCTCTTGGTAATAGGATATTCAATGTATACATGTTGTAAGATTTGTGTGATGTTGTGTTGTGTTTTTATGCCATGATAACCCTATCTAAATGTTTTTGGCCAATAGAATATATGTTGAATTATGGTGTAATTAAAGGTATCCATGTTTCATTATGCCATGATAGATGAAAAAAATGGAACAAGTTCCCTAGGTGTATTATCCTTAGTTTTAAATTGATCATTATGTGTCTTATGAATCATGAATGATAAGTTGGCATGTTATGAATTTCCTTAACATGAAATTAGGTTTTCTCCATGCCATGTTCATGCTTGAATGTTATGATGATATATATGATGTGAATGTATGCCCATGACATGTATGACATTATGAATAAAAAAATGTCTAAAGAGCAATTTCTAAGAAAAGAAAAGAAATGACGAACGCTATGCTAAAGAGAAATTGCTATGGAAAGGAAGGGAATCTTGTATTCTATTTTACTTTATGTATTGGCTTGTACCGGATCTTGAAAAAGGTCCAAAGGGTGGGCTCCTAAGCAAGGCCTCGGTTCTGGACTACCGTAGCTGTCTCTAGGCTAGAGGTTGCCTAGTACCATAGTAGGTCAGGATTAGCTACCTCGTACTCTACTAAGGGATGCACGCAAATGATGAATGGGTACAAGCCAGGGATCCCAATGATGATGATATGTTAATGTTCAAGTATTATATTATATATATTTTTCAAAGTGCATCCTTAATGTTTATGCACAAGTTTATGTTTAATGATATTGCATATGCTATGTTTAATGTTTATGCACAGGTTTATATTTAATGATATTGCATATGCTATGTTTAATGTTTATGCACATGTTTATGTTTAATGATATTGCATATGCTATGTTTAATGTTTATGCACATGTTTATGTTTAATTATATTGCATATGCTATGTTTAATGTTTATGCACATGTTTATGTTTAATGATATTGCATATACTATGTTTAATGTTTATGCACTTGATTACGTTTTAAAGATTATGCAAATGTTAGGTGCTTTAAGTATTTACTCATGCCTTATGTCCTTAATAACGACACACATATTCATGATTTAAGTGTTTATGCTTATGTGCTTTAGATGCTTAAAGTGTTTATTCATGTTATATGTTTATGTTAAATGATGTAGATTTCTACTTATATGTGATGTACGGATTTTGTGAGTAAGCAGGGAGCTTACTAAGCATTTTATGGTTATAGTCTACCTTCTTATGTTGTAGATCAAACTAAAGGGGAAGCAGCAGGAGGGCATGTGTGTGTGTGGCAGTGACTTGGCAGATCGATCCTACAGTTGTCTTTACTCTTACTTATGGACTTATTTCTCATGGACTTAATGTTGCTACTTATAAACTGCTTATGTTAGTTCTTATGGTTACACTTACTACTTGTTAGAGTTGAAGTTCTTTATGATATACATGCTTAATGTAGAAATATATACTCTCTTGTTAAATATGCTATGCTATGATTCACATGCTTAAAGTAGTTTAGTTGGAAAGAAATTTATCCAATTGCATATGTTCATGATTTAGTATTATTTCCACTGCTATATTTATGGTTCATATGCAATAATGTACGAAAG
>JAGFNQ010007159.1:0-25907 GCA_024364735.1 Boesenbergia rotunda | reverse complement strand
TGCAAGCCCATCTAAAGTAAGGCCCATTACATGATGTATTATTTCTTTTATCCTCATGTGGCCCATTAGGATAACCAACGAAATGCTATTTAAGACCCATTAGGAATTTCCACCATTTAGAGCCCATATAAGGTCCATTAACACTTACACTAAAATTCTCACAACTCTAACTATCATTCATGAAGCATACTCAATATGACTATTATTCATGCAATTATACTCAATATTAGGGATAATATTGAAGGGAATTTTAGTAGGGTGTTACAGATTTTGTATTGGGATTACTGCGTACCCAACGAACCACAAATTCTGTTCTCACTATGGTTAACAGATTCTCAAAGATGGCACACTTCAAAGTTTGTAGGAAGACTATGAATGCTATTCGGATTGCCCATCTTTATTTCAAAGAGATCATGCATTTATATAGTGTTTCCTGGTCCATGACTTTAGATAGAAATACCAAGTTTATTAGTCAATTCTAGAGAGCTTATGAGGAAAATTTGGTACGCAGTTAAATTTTAGTAGTGTCAACTCAGATAGATGGGCAAACCAAGGTGGTAAATCGGAGTCTAGGCAATTTTTTGAGATGTCTCACAGGAACTAAGTTGTTGTTTTTTCACAGGAACTAAGTTAAAGCAATAGGACTTGGCGTTACCTCATTACCTCAAGTAGATCAGTTTACCTACAATAGATCGAGAAATAGGACAATGAGTTTGATCCCTATTGAGATTGTCTATGGGCGGAAACCATCCCGGGTTCTAGACTTAACCCTGTTCCACATGTAGGATGATTTATTCCTAAGTAGACGAGATGATAGTTATCTTTTCTCTTTTTTATTTATTTTAAAATTTCTAATAGATTAGTGTACACCCATATTATTCTTGCTCCATTGATTCTTTTGATGGATCTCAGGATCTATCCTATATAAATAAATTCTAAAATAGGTTAAGAATTAGAACAGTCGACCTTCGATTATTTTGGATCGATCGAAATACACACAGGTAAATGTAGCAAAAAAAAAAAGGAATTGGGCTGCTATTTTGATGTACTATTTAGATATACATCTAATCCATGTACATACATATTGTATATTGATCTAGATATGGGGGTGGGACATTCATGAGTAGGTGAAATTGACAATTTTGGATAACAATACAAATTACAAAACTTGAGTTGACAATTATCGTTGTCAGGTACTTTTTGAGATAGGAGATTTTGTTTGGGTTATTTTAACTCGTGATTGTTTCCTTGTTGGTGAGTATAATAAGCTGATCATAAAGGATCAAAAGATTAGATCGTGTGAGATGCTGTAGAGGATTAACGACAATGCCTATAGATTATGCCTTCCTAGTCATATAAATGCCTCTGTTGTCTTCAATGTGAAGTACCTAACTCCTTACTCAATGGTTGTTGATGAAACTACTAAGAACTCGAGGGGGAATTATCTTCACATAGGGAGACTTATGTAGGATCAACCCAATATGATCCTTTAAATCTCAAACAACCATAACTTTTAACTAGGGACTCGGAATCAAGATCTATTAGTGGTCACACATGCAAATTTCATACATCTATATTTATTACTAGATAACCCGTAATCGTCAACTTTCGGACCCAAATTCTACTATTTAGGCCGTCATCCGAGCCGTCAAAAATTTTATTATAATATTTAGGGTAATTATGATATTTTTGATATTTATGGGTCTTAGTTTATTTAAATCAGTGTCCTGTTTTATTAATTTTAGTATCTTTCAAGAGATTTTTTTTTTGAATTTTTTTTTATTATTTTACAAGACTAGAATTAAGGTCCTTATTTAAGATTTTTTTTCCTTTCTTAGTCTTAGTGTTTAGAATCTATATAAATATATAATTAATTATATATGAGAGAATTAATTCGTTATCGATGAAAGACTTCTATATGATTTCTTTTGTTTTCTCCACAAGCTATCACATAATCGCTATCCTATTCCGCTATTGGATGTAAAAGATCATCCAAATCAGCATATTCATTGTTCATTCCCAAAATGCGTGATTTAGAAATTTCACACATGCATGTTTTAGTAAATTCCCGAAAAAGCAAAAGTAAATTTGTATTCCACTTTATGTACCTTATCGCCGCCATGCATGCCCCATGGGATCTAGCTAATTATTTTGTCAACTGGAACTGACTTCTGCTCTTCTACTTTTTGGACTGTGCATAGAATTTCAGGCCAGAGCTTCAAACTAAACTGTGAAGTGTGATGGGCCTCAATCATGTGCTCATTGAATATATCCTTACTTCTCGTCTACTTTAATTTCCTTTTAAAAAGTGACTACAAAACAAAGAGCAGCGGGAAATTAAATAATCTCCCTGCCATGAAAGGGAGAGAGGAAGATGCACGCTGACATCGATCTCTCAGATTGTAGCTGTTCGCATGTATAGTGGATCGATTATCATATTGGATCGATGTGAATGGAAAGAGATCATGATACATGAATAGATTTTTGTTCTTTCCAGCACTGATTCATACTCTGCCATCACTCAGGAAATTATAAAGACAATGGCTAGCTAGTTAGTGCGTAGAAGAAGACGCATGCATGAAGCTTCCACTCACTCATCTGATCAGCTGAGAACACGTGCGCGATATGACCATTAATTAATTCCACATAGAGCAATATATATATTTATAGAGTTACGTTGCTGGTGTTGATGATTGAGATCTACTCATCATCTACACTAGTCCAGTTGCAGATAGAAATTAAGTTACATGAAAGAATATATTATAATAAAAAGGAATTATATTCATCTTAAATATTTTCTATAGCTCTCAAATTAGATGAAACGAGATCAAATTAGATGAAAGAAAATAAATTATAAGATCAATTAATAATTGACCGTCAATATAAATGATTAGCGGATAGAAGAATTTTTTTTCTCAAACATATGCCGATCAATATTTCATTTGTCTTCACCGTCCTCGTTAATTCATCCTAAATTAACACGGAAATAATCAATCATAAAGATTGCTAATCCAAATAATAACTATCAGGTACAAAATTTAATTATCTGGTGCGTATCAAAGTGGTTTCTCAGTAGTAGTCAATAGTGATGAGAGCAGTCGAGTAACAGTGTGTATCCGTTCCTCCAAAATCAACGTGCATGGACTGTTGTTTCGTGGCGTGGGCATGCAACGGGGTCAGTTCCACCGTACTTAGAAAATAATAATTAATTAATTTAAAAATTGTATTTAAAATTATAAAATTTAAAATTTTAATTTTTAAATTTCTCAGGTAAATATTTGTTTTTTATTGTACATCTTCCATCGACTAATATAATATTATATTTTAAAAATCAAATTTTCTTTAATACTATATAAATCTTAAAATAGTACTAATGTAATATTTAATTTTAAAAACGGAGCCCACTCTATTTTCCAAGACACAGAAAATTAAGTGTGATTTTGTTTTTGTTTTTTTTTTTTTGAAATTCAGCACCAATGATTCTGACTTTCAAAATAATTTCAGCACCAGTACGTTCTTTGGCTCGTGCCAAGGATAAGAACTCCCTCTTTGACCTCGTGATCTTTTGTATATATTTTTAATATGAAACTTTTGATGGTAATTCCAACCGTTCTCCCACCGAATTTGCTATAGTTTTCTCAGTCATGAAGCAGCTTGCTATGAAATTAAATCATCCATAACAACTTTTAGCAACCATCTTTTTCTCTTTTCTTTAATTTATTATCTTAATCTAACGTTTGCGATGAGGTTTGATCCTCAGCAGGAGATATCTTTTGACAGTGAGCCCTTCAAGGAAACAATTGGAGCATCCTGGAAATGAAATTAAATAACAATGCGCACTAGTGGAACAGTAAGCTTTGGATAAGTTCAACGTAACTTTTATGCAGTAAGAGACACGTTTCAAGATTTGCTATTCGTTTATTTATTTATTTATGGATAAAAAGAGGAAGAAGAAGGGAATATTTTTGCAACTTTGTCGGCTAAAGATGCACGCGTTGCTGAGATGGGAATATGATTGAGGAAGGTGATGGATCTTGACTTGTTTTATCCAAAGTGGTGGGTGCAACAAAGGTCTTGCTCTCATTGATTTATTTTTGCCTCCCTCATCCCCGCATTATAATATATTCTAGAGTTATCCTAAAGGGAGTGTTTTGTTAAAAAATAAAAATAAAGGAACGAACCAATATTAGAAATCTGAAAAAACTATGTTTATCATTTACTGAATTTATGTGTAGAACATCTTGTCTCCGGGCTTCAGGTTGGCCATCATGTAATAAATTTATAAAACTAAATAAGAGTGGATTCCTAATGAAATTTAAAAAAAAATACCCTACCATATGATTACCTGCTCGATTTCCTAATTTATCTCTCTATAAAGAACTATGAGATCAGCTGTGTGCGGCGCTCGAAGTCAACGTATGACCTTTTGTAGAAATATATATATAACCTCTTATATATAAGCAAATTGGTTTGTAAAAAGTCTCACCAGGTAGGGTCGTCAATATGGATCCATTTACGCATATTGGATTCTATCCCCTATTATATTATCATTCTATATATACTTAAATAAATTTTATCTTATTTTATTATTGCTAATTAAGTCTTTTGGGTCTTCCTCTTCCTCATTTAATATATGTATTTGTCATATTTTAACATCACTTAACTAGAATATTTATTGACCGTCTAACTATATGTCCGTACAATTTAAAGCATATCTCTCAAAAATTTTCCCTCAATAGATGTAACTCCAACTTTCTCTCTAATGCTCTCATTTCTTTCTGTCTATCCTTATATGTCCACACATTCACTTCAACATTCTCATTTCTGCAACTCTCATCTTTTGCTCATGTACTCGAGTCATAGCACAACATTCAGAGTCATATAATATAGCAAGTCTAACTGTTGTTTTGTAAAATTTCTCTTTAAATTTTACAGGTATTTTACGATCACATAAAACATCCGACGCTCTCCTCTATTTCAACTATACTGCTTGTATTTTATGTAAAACATCTCTCTCAATCTCTTCGTCATTTTATAAAAATGATCCTAAATACTTAAATATCTCAATTCTAGAAAATTTATCATATCCTATCTTAACAATTATCTTATTACATCTAATATTGATAAATTTAAATTTTATATATTTTATCTTTACTCTACTAAGCCTAAAATCTTTCACTTTTAGTATTTCCTACTAATATTCTAGTTTCGCATTTACTCATTCATGTATCTTATCTACTAAAATAATATCATCTTTAAACAACATGCACCACAATACTATATTTTAAATGTGTCTAATGAGTTCGTCTATAATTAATATAAAAAGACAAATATTTAGAGCTGATTCTTGATGTAATTTTATCTTTATTGGAAATGCTTCAATTAATCCACTTGAAGTCTCTACTCTAATCGTCACATTCTCATATATATTTTTAATTAGTTTAATATAAGTTATGTTAACACATTTCGTTTTTAGAATTCTCCATATAATTTCTCTCAGGACTATCATAAGTTTTTTCTAAGTCAATGAACATCATGTGTAGATCTTGCTTTTGCTCATGATACTTTTCAATTAGTTGTTTAAGAAGATATAGCGGTGGACAAGAGGAGGGGTGAATTGCCTATGTAAAATAAACTTAATCTTTTGTTTTGGTTTAACAAAGATAGATGTTAGATTATAAGCAAGATAATAATATAAGAATTAAATAATAAAACAAAAGCAAAGAGGCACAAACAATTTACTTGGTTTGCAACCAAAAAGGTTGCTAATCCAAGGTAAGTTAAAGCTCGAACTCCAAAAATACTCCTTGGGATGAAGAAGTCTCTTACACAGACTAGAGCTTAGAGAGATAATGAAAACTAAGCAAGGAAATTTGTTACAGATAAATTGATGATTGCAACTGAACTCTGGGGGTCTATTATAGACCCATTAAAGTTTATCCGGTTGCTGACGTCGCCCTGTATGGGTGCCCGAGTGCATAGGGGCGCCTGACACGTGACTCAACGATTATCCGAGTTGCAATATTCGCAAACAGCTACTTTTGGCTAAACATCTTCTCAGGCGCCTATATTCACTGAGGTGCCCGGGAACATGGGCGCCCAAGTGCATAGGGGAGCTCGAGTTGACTTTGGTCAGCTTTTTGTCGACCAGTCTTCTGGCGGGTCTTCTTGGGTGATCTCGACCCTTCCAGAGTTGGGCTCACCCGAACCCTCCTGCGACCTTCTCCTTGAGTGTACTTCCCCCCAGCTTCTCGTCCCTTAAACTTTGCGGGCGTCATTTTCGTTCCACCAACGTACTCTTCCGCAGACATCTGTATCTCTTAGATACACAGAGTCTGTCAGCTCCCTTCCCGTGTGATCCTTCTTAACTATTGTGTCTTCTGCTCGACTTCCTGTGCTCCTAAGCTCCCGCACACTTAGACACAGGGATCAAACACAACAGGACCTAACTTGACTCGGTTGATCTCATCAAAATTCACCTAGGGCACTTACAATCTCTCCCTTTTTGATATGCATCAACCTGAGTTAAGTTAGGGTTAAACAACATATGAAATTGCAGAAATAAATATTTGACAATCTAATTCAAAAATAAAAAATTTGAATAAAATTAAGCCACTCCCTTAACTTAATCCTATTTCTCCCCCTTTAATCACATCAAAATTTAAACATGTTAAGGATAAAATTAACTCTAATAAGAAAAACTTACATAAATTCATAAAAATTATTTAAACATCCAAAATTTTTCAAAATTTTTGAAAACATGTCAAAGATATAAATTAGTTTCTACAAAATCCAGTTTTTCAAAAATCAATCGAAAATTATTTTTAAAAATTAAAAGGCCAATTATCGATACTTTTTTTTTAAATTTTATTTTACTTGAAAATTGCTCAAATTTCTTTTCCAAGTTAAAAATATAGCAGACTCATCGTTAACATTCTCAAGGTAAAATAAAATTTCTAACGATAAGAAAATAATTTTAAATTTAGAGTTGATAATTTTTAAAAGATATAATATTAAAAATAGATTTCGACCTCATATAAATTTGGAAATTTTTCTCATCACCCAAAAGATAATCCATAGATCCTTAAAAATTGAATTTGATGAAATTAATTATTTAAGTATTTTTAAAATAAAAAATATATAGTTTTGAATAAAAAATCATAACAAATCTGTTTAACTGTTAAACATTTCGAAAAAATTCTTGTGGATTGGTCACAGCATACTCTATCATTAAAAAATATATAATTTAATTTTATGCAACAATTACATATTCAAAAAAACTTTCAAAAAGATTACAAATAATGGATTAATTACCAAAGAAAACATTGTTTAATAATTGACAAACAAGTAATAAATGAAAACTAACAATTTATAACAGATTTTGGGATCTAAAATAAATTCTTATCAACAAGTTTAATCAAAATTTTAGGTGGAATATAAGTTTTAGGAATTCTTATAGTTTGACTCTT
Organism: Boesenbergia rotunda; assembly: GCA_024364735.1. Taxonomy (NCBI): domain Eukaryota; kingdom Viridiplantae; phylum Streptophyta; class Magnoliopsida; order Zingiberales; family Zingiberaceae; genus Boesenbergia; species Boesenbergia rotunda. Next base: position 18,438 of record JAGFNQ010007159.1, on the reverse strand, counting down.
TATGTCGTAAATACTAATTAGTCTTCCAATATATCTAACTTTTAAATTTTTAAAACATTTGAACATGCATGATTATTTTTCAATTTTTCTACTTGAGCCTTCAATTTTTCATTTTCTAATTTTAATTTATCTACATTTCAAGTGGACATGTAGAAGCTAGTTACTTTTTCAATTCTAAATATTTGTTTTCTAATTTGCACATCGACTCATCATTGATTTAATACCTGAATAATGTTCTACTAAAATTCCCTTCAATATTATCCCTAATATTGAGTATAATTGCATGAATAATAGTCATATTGAGTATGCTTCATGAATGATAGTTAGAGTTGTGAGAATTTTAGTGTAAGTGTTAATGGACCTTATATGGGCTCTAAATGGTGGAAATTCCTAATGGGTCTTAAATAGCATTTCGTTGGTTATCCTAATGGGCCACATGAGGATAAAAGAAATAATACATCATGTAATGGGCCTTACTTTAGATGGGCTTGCAAAAGAATATAAAAAAAATGAAATGAGGTAGGTGCCAAGGATCTAACCTTGGACCTTTGAGATATTATTATGCATATGTAACCAATTCACCTAGCAAGGGAGTGCTATTAGGAGGATAAAGGAAATTGTAGATAGGTGTAAGGATAAGGGAGATGAAAAGGCACCATGGAGGATGAAGAGGCATCATGGAAGGTAAAGGGGTCACCATGGAAAGTGAAGAGGCATACCTCTTCATTTACTATAAGAAGATGAGGGAAGGAAAAAAAATGCCATAAGACATCCCTCCTCCTTCTCATTGCCGAAACCACCAAGCCCTCTCACCATCAAAAAAAAAAATTCTCCAAGAAGATCTAGTGAAGGTTTTGTGTTTGTGAAGCAAAGGAAGAGCCAAGGAGCAAGAAGTTCATCTTTCTCCTTCTAGGTGATATATATTGTTTGGAAATATTTAGCAGAAGGGTAAGACTCCCCTCGCCTGCAACATAATAGTTCATATATGTTTTGTTCAAGTTCTTGTATGTTCTTGCGATGTGTGGCTAAAATCGTGAAGTTTTTCCCTATGAGCAAGTTTCGGCCAACATGAGTTTTAGGGCCTAGGTTTGTGTTTGATGCTATCTAATGACTCCAATATTTTCTTGATGTTAGGTTATGAGTTATGATAAAAAAAAAGATGAAGCAAAAAGACCCTTAAAATTTTAGGCCAAGGCTTTTAAGAAGCCATAGACTTTTTGGCCATAAGAAGATGTTTGGATTCTTTTTGACTAGCTAATGATTTTTAATTCCTTGTTAATGTTTGTTTGAGGGTTTTATATATATTTTTGGTAATGTTTCCCCTCTGAACATGTTCGGTTAATACCCTAAATAAGGGCAAAAAAATGAGTTAAAGATGCCATGTTACTTGCTAATGTTTCCTAGTGTTAGAGTATGTATTATATGCATGTTGTATGAATCAATTGCTTTTGTTTTTGTCATTTTCACGTTGATAAGAACCTTAGAAGTTTCTGATCAGTTTCTTAAATTAGGTTTTAGGATGGGTTAAGGTCACTACCTCACTTGATGATGTCTCTTTATAATAGGATATTCAATGTATGCATGTTGTATGAGTTGTGTGAAGTTGTGTTGTGTTTTTATGCCATGATAACCCTATATAGATGTTTTGACCAGTAGAATATATGTTGAATTATGGTTGAATTAAAGGTATCTATGTTTTATTATGCCATGATAGGGGTTAAGGTCACTACCTCACTTGATAATGTCTCTTGGTAATAGGATATTCAATGTATGCATGTTGTATGAGTTGTAAGATGTTGTGTTGTGTTTTTATGCCATGATAACCCTATCTAAATATTTTGATCAGTAGAGTATATGATGAATTATGGTTGAATTAAAGGTATCCATGTTTCATTATGCCATGATAGATGAAAAGTAAAAAAAGAGTTAAAGATATCATGTTACTTGCTAACATTTTCTAGTGTTAGAATATATATTATATGCATGTTATATGAATCAATTGTTCTTGTTTCTTTGTCATTTTCATGTTGATATGAACTTTAGAAGTTTATGATCAATACCTTAAATTGGGTTTTAGGATGGGTTAAGGTCACTACTTCACTTGATGATGTCTCTTGGTAATAGGATATTCAATATATGCATGTTGCAAGAGTTGTGTGATGTTGTGTTGTGTTTTTATGCCATGATAACCCTATCTAAATGTTTTTGACCAGTAGAATATATGTTGAATTATGGTGGAATTAAAGGTATCCATGTTTCATTATGCCATGATAGATGAAAAAAAATAGAACAAGTTCTCTAGGTATATTATCCTTAGTTTTAAATTGAACATTATGTGTTTTATGAATCAGGAATGATAAGTTGGCATATTATGAATTTCCTTACCATGAAATTATGTTTTCTCCATGCTATGTTCATGCTTGAAAGTTATGATGATATTTATACTTTGAATGTATGCCCATGACATGTATGATATTATGAATAAAAGAATATCTAAAGAGCAATTTCTATGAAAAGAAAAGAAATGATAAACGCTATGCTAAAGAGCAATTGCTATGGAAAGAAAAGGAATCATGTATGCTATTTTACTTTATGTATTGGCTTGTACCGGATCTTGAAAAAGGTCCAAGGGGTAGGCTCCTAAGCAAGGCCCCGGTTCTGGACTACCGTAGCTGTCCCTAGGCTAGAGGTTGCCTAGTACCTTAGTAGGTCGGGATTAGCTACCTCGTACTCTACTAAGGGATGCTCGCAAATGATGAATGGGTACAAGCCAGGGATCCCAATGATGATGATATGTTAATGTTCAAGTATTATATTATATATATTTTTTCAAAGAGCATCCTTAATGTTTATGCACATGTTTATGTTTAATTATATTGCATATGCTATGTTTAATGTTTATGCACATGTTTATGTTTAATGATATTGCATATGCTATGTTTAATATTTATGCACATGTTCATGTTTAATGATATTACATATGCTATGTTTAATGTTTATGCACATGATTACGTTTTAAAGATTATGCGAATATTAGGTGCTTTAAGTATTTACTCATGTCATATGTCCTTAATAACAACACACATATTCATGTTTTAAGTGTTTATGCTTATGTGTTTTAGATGCTTAAAGTGTTTATTCATGTTATATGTTTATGTCAAATGATGTAGATTTCTACTTATATGTGATGTACGGATTTTGTGAGTAAGCAAGGAGCTTACTAAGCATTTTATGCTTATAGTCTACCTTCTTATGTTGTAGATCAAACTAAAGGGGAAGCAGTAGGAGGGCATGTGTGTATGTGGCAGTGACTAGGCAGATCGATCTTACTGTTGTCTTTACTCTTACTTATGGACTTATTTCTCATGGACTTAATGTTGCTACTTATAAACTGCATGTGTTAGTTCTTATGGTTACGCTTACTACTTGTTGGAGTTGAAGTTCTTTACGATATACATGCTTAATGTAGAACTATATACTCTCTTGTTAAATATGCTATGCTATGATTCACATGCTTAAAGTAGTTTAGTTAGAAAGAAATTTATCCAATTGCATATGTTCATGATTTAGTATTATTTCCGCTGCTATATTTACGCTTCATATGCAATAATGTACGAAAGAAAAAAAAAGGTAACGCGTCGCTCACGTAAGAGGCGGGCGTTACAAAATCCATGCTGATATCCAACCAAAGAGCTTGAGAAATATATAAGGAGGTGTACAAGCCTGCATTGGTCAAGCCTGCATTGGTGAGAATATCCTTAGACCGCTGGCATACCTACCACCGGTCTACAAAGTGGGTCATATCGTTGGTTAACTTGAGTCAATAAAAATCTATAGAGATGACGGTCAACGTCTTTTCATGCCTGATTTTCCCTCATTATGAAACTCGCTCATTATCAGTTGCCTCAGAGAGCAATATGGAATACACAAATGCAACCTACTAATCTTTCCCATAAACAACCGTGATATAAAAGAACTAGAACTACTGATATCAACAAGTAATTCAGTAGGAAATGCATAAACGGAAATCATACCACGGAAGACCAATCCATCAGCCCGTTATACCTCCTCTCTGGTGACTGCATAAACTCGACCTGTCTCTGGAGCTGGAGGTGGCAACGCCAAATTCTGCTGCGGCTGAGAAGATGAATGTTCGACAGTCTGCTGGGCTGATATCCAGAAGACTCAACCGACTGCTGAGACTGATTACCTGAAGCTCCAGCCAACTGCTAATGCTAATACACTACAGGCTGGTATGTCAGGTATGATTGCTGATAATGCAACCCCATCCCAAAATATTGAGACGTCGCTGGTGAGGGGTACTCATACCCAGACATACAATAAATCTGAATTGGTGGAGGAACTGCCTGTTGACGTCTTGTCTGCTGCTGGCGGGATAACTTTGAGTCTGACGGCTGCCTCGCTGTGGGCTCTGCTGTCCTGATCGACCTCCTTGGGGAGTAACTGCTGCAGACTTATGCTGAGCCTTTAAGGGACAATCTCGACTCTCATGACCCGGAAGCTTACAATAATAACAGATGGGGTTCTCTAGAGGATAATCCGTTCTGCTGTGGTCCCTAAATCCACACTTAAAACAATGAGCCCCACCAGTAGCAAACTTTCGGGTCTGCTGAGAACCCTGCGACGATCCTGCTGAAAATCGTCCCAACTTTTGGGGTCGAGACTGAGGTCCAGAAGTCTCCTGCATACTCTGACTCCTGCTACTGCGCTTCTGTCCAACAGTCTATTGTTTCTATATACCTGCTGAATCGTGAGTTTACTGCTTTCCTTTCTTTTTATCACTATGCAACTGATGCTGGATCATCTCTATAAGTAGAGTCTGGTCCAAAGCCTCTCGATAAGAAGTAGGAGCCCATCCAGACATACGTAACTGAATATACCCAACTAGACCTTACGTGAATTGTGTCGTCCACTCATCCTCTGTAGCCACCAACTGAGGACAAAACTCCGTCAGGCGATTGAATTCCGCCTCATACTCCAAAACTGAGTGATCTCCCTGATGAAGAGCAAGAAACTCCTGTCGTCGGGTCGTATGAAACGCAGCAGGACAATATTTACCCTCAAAAGCTTCGCAAAAAGAAATTCAAGAAATTGACCGTCCACCAATAATAGTCTTCTGCATGTTTCACCAAGTGATGGCCTGATCTCGAAGGTGTTAAGTAGCCAGCTCCACCTTCTCTATATCTGTGAGGATCATATAGCTGAAGGTTCCCTCCAATGTCTCCAACCAGACACGAGCAGCATACGGAGCTGGTTCTCTATGGAACAATGTGAAATGACCTTTTACAGACGCTGCCAACAACGAAATCTAAGCTATATCCAGAATCCAACCCGCTTGGGCAGGGGGTACCACTGATGGCATTCTAGGGACTGCCACTGGTGGAATTGATGGACCTGCCTCTGATGGTACTACTGGAACTACTGTCATATATATAGGAGGTACTCTCAGCGATGGAGGTCTCAGCTCACCCAAAAGGTCCCGGTGAGTTGGTCCCCGACCAGCCGGCTCCACCTGGTGGGCCTCTCAACCTCCTAACTCGTGTCACTCTCGGCCACCTCTGGCCTCCCCCATGATCGTCATCCACGACCACGTGCACAGAGTGGAGATAACTCAATACGATGTGGCATATCTATTAACAACACCAACACACATTACTTAGATATAATTTTATCAAAATTTAAAACTAACTTACTTCTTGTTGCCAGAAGAGATCTCATCGTTGCCAAGTCCTAAAACACAAGCATACTGAACCATATCAAGAAAAAGACTCCACAAAATTAAATAAATCTACAAAATACAGATTGACCTCGTAAAACAACTCTGTTAACCCACAGACACTAAAACATCGCAAAACTTGGCTCTGATACCAAAAATTGTCACGCCCCTAGAGGCACATGCTTACTTGAAAATCGGGCAGCATCTTCCCTATACGGCGGATAAGTTGGGACAAATAATACATAATCCTCATCACATAAGATGGCTCAGCCATCAAAACTGAAAATTAAACACACAACCATGCAGTTTATATCAATATGAATGATAAAGATAAACTAAGCTTAAACATTTTAAACTGTTATTGTCTTTTAGCAGAAATAAAGCTAACGAAAATTCGAATACCAACGAAACTCCAACATGAGTCCAAAGATGAACATACTTCTACTACGATAATATCGGACTGATAAAACATCTAACAGTCCATGAAATAAATGCGAAAATAACAAAAATACAGAAATAAAGTACTGCGATAGTAAACCAACTACGGAAACAAACTCAACACCATGAGATTAAAAACTGGATCCTCTCTTGGCCCCAAGTAGCGCATCTACCTACTACCTGAAACAAAAATAGATGGTAGAGGTGGTGAGTCCGAGCGAACTCTGTGGGTATATGAGTAGACAAATGCATGGCATTAAAAGGATATATCAAGCAACGGATACAACAATGTACAATCTATAGGAAATAGAAGAACCTCTAAGCATGTATAAAATAACGTGAAAGCATACGAAATATCATAGTATTAAACATACATGCATGTCAACCAAATACAGCAACCATAACTCATATAAATGCAACAAACACAAGAAAATACATTGTAAAATACGACAATTCAAAAATCCGGACTAGAAAATTTTTGTGATTTTTCGGATAGAGTCTAGGGTTTCCGGCCCTACGGGAGGAGCCCAAGGGGCTTTATCGTAAAAAACTTAAAACTTATCAAGGGCTTCATGGAATAAAACCTTAAATAGTTGGCTTAAGTAAATTTACCTAAAGTTAAGGGGCTTTCAGGTAGACTCTTAAATTACAAATGGATAAATAATTTATCCCTAGAAAGTTATTAATGTGGATTATAATAAGTTGGAGGGTTAAATAGCTAAAACCCTTACCCTAAGGGTAGAATTAAATTATTAAAAGTTGAGGGGCTTTTCTGTTAAAAAAACCCTCACCTTATAACCTCTGATTTCCACTCGCCCGCAGCCAAAGTCGCAGCCACTCGATCCTCTCCTCCATCCCCTTCGCATGCCATAGCCGACGACCACAACCCGACGCCAACTCCTTCTCTCCCTGCGAAGCTAGCGAACCCAAGGGAGGCGACCTTCATTCTTTCCTCTGCTGCTCTCTCTCTAGATCTAGGGCAAACGATTGGAGCCGGGTGGAGGTGTTGCGGGTTTTTCTGGCGATTGAGTTTTCACCTCCGATCAGGTGAGTACTTAGATATGGAGTATTAGGTTATCTTGACCCGTGTACGTGGTAAGCATTGGATCTATGGCAGATGCACGAGGGATCCTCTCCTTGGAATGTTTTCGGGCATGTTTGAGCGAAGCGTTGGGGTCAGCCATTGCCTAAGGTAAGAATTGATTCTAGCAATTGATTTTCGTGGGGATCTTAGCTACTAAATCAAAGTTTCACAAGGCAGTCTTTGATCAAATAGTTTTCCTGGCTTTTCGAATATGGATTTCTGATTAAGATTCTTGCCTTAGTTTTCATAATCATTCGGCTGTTGGTTTTGGTTTTGACAATCAATTATAGTTTGTGTTAGTTGATTCGCTAGATCCGGTTTCTTGAATGGTTTTGGTTTTTGAATCAAGATCGTGCGATGGCTTTAAATGGTACCTTGGAGTTTAAATTGCAGCTTGGTGGCATAGATCTGAATAGAGTGTTAGATTGGGATCTTGTGAATGATGGGTTCGAAAATTTGATTCGGAGTTTGAATGTGTGTGCTATTAATTTCCTTTTTCCACATGTGTCGTGTGATACCCTACTGGAAAAGTTAGGCTGTGTTGAGTTTCTTGGCTTTAAATTTGGCTAACTGATCTTGAGATTGATTGGTTTGACATTTGATTTTAATTACCGTGAGATTTGGATTGGTTTGGAGTTATATGGGTGGTCTGTTAATATAGTAATTGGATTGTTTTGATTTGGGCTTTCCTTAGTGTTGACCAGTTTGATCAGTGATTGTGTTGGGTGGCTAGAATTGTGAGGAGTAAGTTTATGATCTCTTTGTATTGATTTGGATTGGAATCCTTGCCATTGGTCCCTCGTTTACTAATTTTGATGGGGAATGTATCCTAGTTTTGTGATTTGGATTCCTTTTAGGATTTAGTCTTCCATTTTAGTTGCTATCTTGATTTGGTTTTAATGAGCAGATTGAGGTTTGATTAAGTATGCTAATGTTTTATGGTTGAAGGAATGGATCATTGTTATAATCCTATAATGTTGTTAGGGATCTCCTATTATGTACCATACTATAAAAATAGTAGAGTGCCATGTTAATTTTGGGTGGTTTAGGTAGTAGCTTGATGATGATTGCGTTTGGGTTTGTCTCTACGGGAGCTTGTTGTCAATAGTGTTGATTGGTTGTTGGTGAGCTAGTGGTTGAACTACGGATTAGGTTTAATTTGAGATTAATCCTAATAACCTTAAACTTGATAATTTAGATTCCAAACCTAATGGGAATCCAATCTGGGTAGCGTGGGATAATTAAGACATAATCATTTAATTGTAGTTAAGTAAATGAAACGAGATAATTAGGACGATCCTAATTATTTGAGATAGTTTGTTTAGCTATAAATCACATATTATGATAGCTAAACGTTATGCCTTTGATACAGGGCATTGATTGGATTAGCATTGCTGATTATCAGACGGGAGGTTCTATTCTGATACGAGCATCTTACGATTGAGGCGGGTACCCTTTGACTTATCTTTTAGATATTGTCATATTGCTATGCATTGTTGGTTATAGATAACAGTAAGATTATACGCTAGCCTTGTTTATTATGCTTGTTTTGGATACTTGTTGTTTATTCATGAGTTATTATGTTGTTAGTTTCATACAGTCTCAGGTATTGTCATATCTATATGTATGCTTAGATATCGGGATGTATCTCTTGTATTTGACATGAGGGATGTATGTGTGCATATCATACATCATTCTTGCATTGTTGCATGCCGGCGATCAGCGACTCCCTTGTGGTTGAGCCTAATCGTCTTCCGGTACATGATATGCGCACACGACCACTCATGGGTTAGTGGATACCGTAGGATGTGCGCTTTTGCCCTGTATTGCTCCGTTCGGCCACTATTTGGAGGGTGAGCGCGGGCGTGGTAGCAGCCAGGGGTCCCTTCTCGTACTGATCCACGAGGAGATGAGAGCTTGACTCCCCCATTGCTTGGGGTTAGGAGCGTGGTCTCCGCCAGCATCCTGTCCACCCGGTCACTCAGGAGCAATGATGGCAGAGTGCGTACAGGTTGTCACAGCTCTACCCACGCGGACGTCGTGGACGATGATCCTGACTGGGACTAGGGGGTGACACATGTCATTGCACCATGTGCATATTTTGCATCGTGCATTATTTGCTGCACTTGATTCTTGCACTTTTTTGACATGCATATTCTGGAAACTTGTTATTTGAGATTATATGTCTAATGATATTCCCTTGGTACTTATTATCCTCTTTTTAGGTTAGCTGGATTCTGGTATGTATCTACCTCAGTATTTCCAGTACTAGTTTTTCCATATTGTTGATATGAGACTGTATTAACGTAGATGCTTATTGTTATTATAACATACTATGCATATCTGCTGGGTATTCGCTGAGTTATGGACTCACCCCGTTGCCATATATTTTTATTTCAGGTTGAGATATTTGGAGTCGCCAGAAGAGCCCAACAGCCAGTCCCTACCCATCGCGACTGCAGGATTTTGTTTTGTCCTGTGTAGTGCATTGTTTTATATTCCTTTTAGTGATTTGTATATGTCATATGTGTCGTGTGCCCTAAGGGGCTTTTGTGTATTGGTTGTTTCGTCGTAAGTCGGACCGGTCCGCAGTCAGGTATGATTTATTTTGTGTTATGGTCAATTTATGTTTTGGTTTTGAGGCCTGAGGCCAAATATATATTGCGTGGATTGTTATATAGGTTGTATGTATGTGTAAATTGTCCGTCGGACAGGGGAGGTGCTGTCCGATTTTATATTGGAACAGCGGCTCCTAGGTCTCGGGGCGTGACATACATAATGCAATAGATGCACATGATACAACGACATGTGCCACCCCTAACGCCAGTCAAGCCGCCAACACATCACATCTGTGTGCCCGAGTGGGTAGGGATGTGACAAATGTATGCACTCCAATGAATACCACTGATATATGTGGTTGAGTGGGCAGGATATCGGGGAGCCAACTTTCCAAAACCCCGAGATAAAGGGGGAGTCACCAACAACTCTGATATCCCTCAAAAACAACGGTGAGGGTATCAACTGCTTGCCTATAACTCCAACATCCACTGCACATAAGTGGTCGAGTGTGGCGTAACAGGATGGTTGCTCGCACTCTAGCAACTACTACGACAAGTGGTTGAGTAGCGAAACAACTAGATGACTGACGACAACTTAACCATATGGAAGCCCAACAGTCGTTAGTATGCAACGGTCCAGATATAGTGCATGATATCAATACGCACAAACAACCGAATAACAACGATGCAACAACAAAAATAACAAATATAAGAAAGCAACGAATATGCAACTAAACTACTAGGTAGGGTGTTTATAATGTCAACCATCTTGGTGGTGTTTAATGAACATTTAAGTTAGGGGTGTAAATTCGAGTGGGTCGGGTAGGGTTCGGGTCGGGTTGGAAAAAAAAATTTAACTCCCAACTCGAATCTGACCCGAACCCAAACTCAACCTGAAACGCCCAGACCCGAACCCGATCAACCCAAACCCGACCCGAATAACCCGAAAAAACTGATTCAAAACATCTTTTTTCGCTATTTTCCCTATAATTCTTCTCTTTTATCTCAATACTTCATTATCATCATACTAACGTTGATATTAATATACATAAAAATATCATAATTTTCAAAATAAAATTGATTTAACACCAAAAAATCACTAAACATTAAATTCGGGTCAACCCGAACCCGATTTTTTCGGGTCGATTCAGGTTGGGTCGTTGGGTTGTGTTGATTTTTGACACCTCTAATTTAAGCACTTTCGTACGAGCGGTACTTTACATAATGAAAAATCAACGAGAGATTGTATGGATATAAATTATGAATTAACTCGAAGATCAAACGAAAAAAGTATCAACGAACGATATAAAATAATCAACAGTAAAGAACAAGGTCAAGCAGACCTATTCAGACATAACAAGTCATGCATTTAAGATAAAAGAACTACAAGAACATAAAGGAGAAATATCCGTCTTTTATAGAAGTTCGTAAATAAAGAGGACCTTCCACGATCAACCAAACGAGTCCGAATCAAGGTCCTGTATTAAGGATAAAGTTTAGCTATTAATAGAATTATATAATTAGCTAAACTGCAATCAAATAAAAATTTAGGATAAATCCTCGTTACTACATCCGTTTAATTAAATCTTAAACGACAATTGATTTCCTCTAACCCAATTATTAAGGTTAGGTCAATTGGGTTTAATCCCAAATTAAACTCAAATAACTACTACAATGTAAAATTAATCCTCATACCTAAATTAATTGTAAGGACTACTGCGTCACGATTAAAATTTAATTTTAGGGTTTATAATGATTTTGACTTTTTATAAAAAGACTTTCCAAATTTGATTAATCCCAACAAAATCCCTATATTTCAAAATTTTCTATTTAAGTCCCATAACTTTCAGTATTTAACACTCTCCTTATACATTTAGTCACATCGTACATATTTATATAACAATATATATAAACCAACCCTCTAATCATAAAACTGTCAATATAAAACTAAAATCTCATAAAATATTTTTCTTCCTTCTATTTTTTTCTCATTGACTGTTCAATTTATTCTTGATAAAGTGAAACTTTAGACTTTTTCCACGAAAGAGTCTCCCACTAACTATTTAGCTTGACTAGGAATAGAATCGTGTCATTTGTCATTCGATTGACTACCTAATCACTAAACTCCAATACATATATAGAAGCCCCCGGGGTTATGATGTAGTGGTAAGGTCACTAGTTGTTAATCCATACATCCACGGTTCGATCCCCAGCTACGACGCATTTTGTAGGAATTTTTCCTCCAAATAGGGCGCGAATTCTGGGCCGCTGGGCTTCTAGACTGACCACCGCGAGCGCTTCCCGATTTACCCTGGTAACCGGTGGAAAACTTCCGTGGGGCCGGGCCGGTCACCCCAGGTTCAATTTGTCTGCTGCCTGGTTCATCATTTTTCCAATACATATATAGAAAAAAAATCCAATACATATATGGCGCCACCGGAGCTATAGTGTAACGGTAGGACGATTAATTATTATTCCAGGCATCCGCGGTTCGATCCTCAATTACGGCGCATTTGTAGGAATTTTTCCTTCCAATGGGACGCGAACCCTGGGACGCTGGGCTTTTAGACCGCCCACTGCGAGCGCTTCCCGATTTACCATGGCGACCGGTGGGAAACTTCCGTGTGGCCGGGCCGGTCGCCCGAGGTTGGTTGAAAAAACCTCGTTAATCATTTTTCCAATACATATATAGCGGTAGGGCGACTAGTTGCTATCCCAGGCATCCGCGATTCAATCCCCAGCTACGGTATATTTGCAGGAATTTTTCCTCCAAATGGGGCGCGAATCCTGGGACAATGGGCTTCTAGACCGCCCACTGCGAGCGCTTTCCGATTTATCATGGCGGCCGGTGAGAAACTTTCGTGAGATCGGTCGCTCGAGATTGATTGAAAAAACCTCGTTAATTATTTTTTTCCAATACATATACAGTACATTTTACCTCATATTATGATGCAATAGTAGAATGAGCATCCTAAATATTTATGATTCGTTCTCAATTATAATATATTTTATATTTTTTTTTTAAATGGGAGGTGAATCATGAGACATTGAATTTTTTGACCGTCCATTATGAGCGCTTTTTAATTTATCCTAATGACTAATAGAAAATTTTCTTAAGACTAGACCCATCACCCAAATTACAGTCATCTGTACTGATTCATCATTTTCCAAATATATATTTTACTTAAACCTAAGTGGAGTACTCCTTGGTTGTGTTTGTCAGTCTACAGCTCTCAAAGCCGATGATTATTTGAGTTGTTAGATCTAGCCTTTATATAAAAAAAATGATAAATCAGTCGCAGACAAATTGAATTTGGATGACCGATTCGACTTCACGAAAATTTTTCATCAATCATCAAAATAAATCGGGAAGCGCTCGCGGTGGCCAGTCTAGAAGCCTAGCGTCCCAAGGTTCGCGCCCCATTTGGAAAAAAAATTCTTACAAAATATATCGTAGCTGGGGATCAAACCGCGGATATCTGAATTCACAACTAGTAACCTTACCGTTGCACCATAACCCCGGCGCCAATCTAGAAGCCTAGGATCTAGCCTTTGTATAGCTCCTAGGTCATCTAACCATCTAAACCTTTTTATAACAGATCATTAATGGTTATCTTTTAACTTTGTCGTTGAGCTATCAGTTAATTAAATCCTACCTTTAGTCGATTCATACTAACCCGATAAATTTCCCAATCATTTTATTCACAAATGAAAGTATTTTTAATTAGTTGATTAAGTTAGTCGATTGTTTAACTAAACCTCGATCACTAGTTAACTGAATTCTACTCCCATTAAATTGTAAATCTCTCGGATGAACCAAACTCTTAGCTCATTTAACGTGTCATCCTTCATTTTCACCTACTTAATTTGGCCCCTCCAGTTGAGGAGCAATTAAACCTTAATTCACATTCTTTGGATGTCTCAAAATATCCTTCTCTAATATCCAATGGACCTCGAGTCATAACTCAATCACCAACCTTAGTCATGTTAAATCTTTATATGTATTCCATCAAATCCTAACACAAATTCATACACACATTAGAATCATAAGTAGACCTAATCTAAATCTTTACTTAACACATCAAAATAAGTGAGTTGACCATTTTGGGTATAATTGTACTAATAATGGGCATCCTATAGTTGATAATCATGCTCAAATTATAATATATGAGTGACAAAAAGAAGATTTGCTCACCCCAGTACCTTCGCAAATCATTTTCAGAGCCAACACAGAAAACGTAAATCATAAAAACTATTAATTTGGATACTCAAATTCTAATAGATCCATCAAGCTAAACTTTAAATTTAGTACAAGTTGCAACTTAAAATTTGGTCTCCCTTCCACTATGTTTTTCCATCGGCAATTTACCAAAGGGCATACCTAAGTATTGGTATTTACCAAAAGGCGTACCATGGTTTCAATGTTACCAAAGGGCGCACATATTTTAGTAAACTTCCTCTTATACCCGTACCATCAAGTACTACATGCATTTCTCTTTCTCTTTCTCTTTCTCTTTGTCAGTAACGATTTTCGAGATGGACCATAAAGAGATGTTCCTTTATATTTTGATTTTTATATTATGGAACCTTTCTCAAAACAAAAAAAATATTGAAATTAATTAAAATATTTTTATTAAATTAAAACTAAAAGAACATATCAGACCCACGTTGGGCCTGAAATGGTTCCATTTCAGGCCCAACGTGGGGATGAAATGTTTCCATTTCAGGCCCAACGTGCCCAATATTAAAAGTTTTTTTTCGATTCTTTGTTATTACATTTTAACACCTCGGAGAAGTCCAAATAAACAATGGATAGCAAATTTGAACTCCTTATAACCTCAGAAATCCACAGGAACAGAAATTTTTACAATCGGAGCTCTCTAGGTCAATCAGTGGCCTTTTAGGGTCATTGGGGCTGAAATGGAAACATTTCAGCCCCACGTTGGGCCTGAAATGATTCGATTTCAGGCCCGCGTTGGGCCTGAAATGGAATCATTTCAGGCACAACGTAGGCCTGAAATGTTTCTATTTCAGCCACAACGTGCCCAATATTAAGAGTCTTTTTTGGATTCTTTGTTATTACATTTTAACACCTCGGAGAATTCTAAATAAATAATGGATAGCAAATTTAAACTCCTTGTAACTTCAGAAATCCACAGGAACTAAAATTTTTACAATCGAAATTCTCTAGGTCAATCAGTGGCATTTTAGGGTCATTGGGGCTGAAATGGAAACATTTCAGCCCTACGTTGGGCCTGAAATGATTCCATTTCAGGCCCACGTTGGGCCTGTGGGGCTGAAATGTTTCCATTTCAGCCCCAACGTGCCCAATATTAAGAGTCTTTTTTCGATTCTTTGTTATTACATTTTAACACCTCGGAGAAGTCCAAATAAATAATGGATAGCAAATTTGAACTCCTTGTAACCTCAGAAATCCACAGGAACTGAAATTTTTACAATCGAAGTTCTCTAGGTCAATCAGTGACCTTTTAGAGTCATTAGAGCTGAAATGGAAACATTTCAGCCCCACGTTGGGCCAGAAATGATTCCATTTCATTTCTGGCCCGATGACCCTAAAAGGTCACTGATTGACCTAGAGAACTCCGATTGTAAAAATTTCAGTTCCTGTGGATTTCTGAGGTTACAAGGAGTTCAAATTTGCTATCCATTATTTATTTGGACTTCTCCGAGGTGTTAAAATGTAATAATGAAGAACCGCGAAGAAATCACACATTAGGCCTTTTAGGGTCATTGGGCCTGAAATGGTTGGACACCTATTGCATTGGTGATATCTAATATATAGATGTTTGGACACCTAAAACATCATCTCCTACCTCTGACCTCTCTATTCATATAGAATTTTCAGAAATCTAGATATGGGAGGTCCATCAGTGGGTTTTGGTCAAAACTCACTGATATTTCTAAACTACTCCTATTTGATTGGTGATATCTAATATATAGATGGTTGGACACCTAAAATATCATCTCCTACCTCTAACCTCTCTATTCATATGGAGTTTTCAGAAATCCAGATATGGGAGGTCCATCAGTGGGTTTTGAGCAAAACCCACTGATGGAACTAAACTAAACCTATAGCTTTGAAAAAAATAAAAATTTGAGGTTATGGACACCTAAAATACTTTCTCCAACCTCATCCCAAACTTTTTAGCTAGGGGTTTCAGAAATCCAGATATGAGAGGTCCATCAGTGGGTTTTGAGCAAAACCCACTGATGGAACTAAACTAGACCTATAGCTTTGGAAAAAATAAAAATTTGAGGTTATGGACACCTAAAATATTTTCACCAACCTCATCCCTAACTTTTTAGCTGGGGGTTTCAAAAATCCAGATATGGGAGGTCCATCAGTGGGTTTTGAGCAAAACCTACTGATGGAACTAAACTAGACCTATAGCTTTGGAAAAAATAAAAATTTGAGGTTATGGACACCTAAAATACTTTCTCCAACCTCAACAATAACTTTTGAGCTGGGGGTTTCAGAAATCCAGATATGGGAGGTCCATCAGTGGGTTTTGAGCAAAACCCACTAATGGAACTAAACTAGACCTATAACTTTGGAAAAAATAAAAATTTGAGGTTATGGACACCTAAAATACTTTCTCCAACCTCATCCCTAACTTTTTAGCTGGGGGTTTCAGAAATCCAGATATGGGAGGTCCATCAGTGGGTTTTGAACAAAACCCACTGATGGAACTAAACTAGACCTATAGCTTTGGATAAAATAAAAATTTGAGGTTATGGACACCTAAAATACTTTCTCCAACCTCAACAATAACTTTTTAGCTAGGGGTTTCAGAAATCCAGATATGGGAGGTCCATCAGTGGGTTTTGAGCAAAACCCACTGATGGAACTAAACTAGACCTATAGCTTTGAAAAAAAAAACTTTGAGATTATGACACCTAAATACTTTCTCTAATCTCACCTAACTTTTTAGCTGGGGTTTCAGAAATCCAGATATGGAAGGTCCATAAGTGGGTTTTGAGCAAAACCCACTGATGGAACTAAACTAGACCTATAGCTTTGAAAAAAATAAAAATTTAAGTTATGGACACCTAAAATACTTTCTCCAACTCATCCCTAACTTTTTAGCTGGGGGTTTCAGAAATCCAGATATGGAGGTCCATCAGTGGGGTTTAAGCAAAACCCACTGATGGAACTAAACTAGACCTATAGCTTTAGAAAAAATAAAAATTTGAGGTTATGGACACCTAAATACTTTCTCCAACCTCATCCCTAACTTTTTAGCTGGGGGTTTTCAGAAATCCAGATATGGGAGGTCCATCAGTGGGTTTTAGCAAAACCCACTGATGGACCTCTCATATCTGGATTTCTGAAACCCCTAGCTAAAAAGTTAGTTTAGGAAATCCAGATATGGGAGGTCCATCAGTGGGTTTTAGCAAAACCCACTGATGGACCTCCCATATCTGGATTTGAAACCCAGCTAAAAGTTATTGTGAGGTGGAGAAAGTATTTAGGTGTCATAACCTCAAATTTTTATTTTATCCAAAGCTATAGGTCTAGTTTAGTTCCATCAGTGGTTTTGCTCAAAACCCACTGATGGACCTCCCATATCTGGATTTCTGAAACCCCCAGCTAAAAAGTTATTGATGAGGTTGGAGAAAGTATTTTAGGTGTCCATAACCTCAAATTTTTATTTTTTCCAAAGCTATAGGTCTAGTTTAGTTCCATCAGTGGGTTTTGCTCAAACCCACTGATGGACCTCCCATATCTGGATTTCTGAAACCCCAGCTAAAAAGTTAGGGATGAGGTTGGAGAAAGTATTTTAGGTGTCCATAACCTCAAATTTTTATTTTTCAAAGCTATAGGTCTAGTTTAGTTCCATCAGTGGGTTTTGCTCAAACCCACTGATGGACCTCCCATATCTGGATTTCTGAAACCCCAGCTAAAAAGTTAGGGATGAGGTTGGAGAAAGTATTTTAGGTGTCCATAAACTCAAATTTTTATTTTTTTCAAAGCTATAGGTCTAGTTTAGTTCCATCAGTGGGTTTTGCTCAAAACCCACTGATGGACCTCCCATATCTGGATTTCTGAAACCCCAGCTAAAAAGTTAGGGATGAGGTTGGAGAAAGTATTTTAGGTGTCCATAACCTCAAATTTTATTTTTTTCAAAGCTATAGGTCTAGTTTATTCCATCAGTGGGTTTTGCTCAAAACCCACTGATGGACCTCCATATCTGGATTTCTGAAACCCCACTAAAAAGTTAGGTGAGGTTGGAGAAAGTATTTTAGGTGTCCATAACCTCAAATTTTATTTTTTTCAAAGCTATAGGTCTAGTTTAGTTCCATCAGTGGGTTTTGCTCAAAACCCACTGATGGACCTCCATATCTGGATTTTGAAACCCCCAGCTAAAAAGTTATGGTTGAGGTTGGAGAAAGTATTTTAGGTGTCCATAACCTCAAATTTTTATTTTTTCCAAAGCTATAGGTCTAGTTTAGTTCCATCAGTGGGTTTTGCTCAAAACCCACTGATGGACCTCCATATCTGGATTTCTGAAACCCCCAGCTAAAAAGTTAGGGATGAGGTTGAGAAAGATTTTAGGTGTCCATAACCTCAAATTTTTATTTTTTCCAAAGCTATAGGT
>JAGFNQ010007158.1:32039-97040 GCA_024364735.1 Boesenbergia rotunda | reverse complement strand
TCATCCCTTAGAACAAAAGGTGTTTGTTTTAAGGCATGTTGTATTTCTAGAAAAAGAATTTCTTTTACAAGAAAACAGTGGGAGTAGCATTGAACTTGAAGAAGTTCAAGAAACTCCAATAGACATTACAGAGACACCTAGTCTAGACCCACAACCAATAACTCATAATGATGAGCTATCAGTTGAACCTAAAACAACACCACTTCTTCGTAGGTCTGATAGGGCACGCAATATTCCAGAGAGATACGGATTTCTCATAAGTGAATCGAACGACGTGTTACTCATTAACGATGACGAACCTATCAGTTATGAAGATGTTCTGAAAAATTCAGAAAGGGATAAATGGCTTGAAGCCATGAAGTCGGAAAGGATTCCATGTACAAAATCAAGTATGGGACTTGGTTAACCCACCTGAAGGATTAGCCCATAGGGTGCAAGTGGGTTTTCAAGAAGAAAACCGACATGGAAGGTAATGTTGTTACCTTTAAGCTAGATTAGTGGCAAAAGGATATCGTCAGAAACAAGGAATTGATTATGACGAAACCTATTCGCCAGTAGCTATGCTTAAATCCATTCGGATGCTCCTGGCCATAGAGCTCATTATGATTATGAGATATGACAAATGGATGTGAAAACAACTTTCCTTAATGGAAACCTGCTTGAGGATGTATACATGATACAACCTGAAGGTTTCACATCGGTTAATAAAATCAAAGTATACAAGCTTCGACGATTCATATATGGACTAAAGCAAGCATCCAGGAGCTGGAACATCCGTTTTGATGAGACAATCAAAGAGTTTGATTTCTCACAAAATCCTGACGAACCTTGTGTGTACAAGAAGGTTAGTGGAGTGCAGTCGTATTCCTAGTGTTATATGTCGATGACATATTACTTATAGGAAACGATATATCAGTCTTACAGTCAGTTAAAATTTGGTTGTCCAAAACTTTCTCCATGAAAGACCTGGGAGAAGCAACCTATATCCTTGGATTAGAATCTATAGAGATAGATCAAAACGATTGCTTGGTCTTTCGCAGTCTACATATATAGACCGAGTGCTAGAAAGGTTTAGCATGTCGGAATCCAAGAAAGGTTACCTTCCCATCAGGCATGGGATCAACCTTTCGAAGTCTATGTGTCCGCGCATAGAAGACGAGAGGATTTGCATGAATAAGATTCCTTATGCATCCGCGATAGGATCTATCATGTATGCTATGTTATGTACTAGGCCCGATGTATCGTATGCTCTGAGCGTCACAAGAGATACCAGTCTGATCCAGGAATGGATCATTGGGCGGCTGTCAAGACAATCCTCAAGTACTTAAGAAAACTAAGGATGTGTTCCTAATATATGGAGAAGGTGATATGTAATACGTGGGTATACAGATGCAGTTTCCAGACAGATAAGGATGACTCCAAATCTCAGTCCAGATACGTATTTATTTTGAATGGAGGCGCAATAAGTTGGAAGAGTTCCAAGCAAGACACCGTAGCGGATTCTACCACGGAAGCGGAATATATTGCAGCTTCGGAAGGCAAGGAAGCAGTCTGGATCAAGAAGTTTGTCTCAGAACTTGGTGTGGTTCCAACCATTGATGAAGCAATACCGGTTTACTGCGACAACAATGGAGCTATTGCACAAGCGAAGGAACCAAGGTCTCATCAGCGATCCAAACATGTGCTTCGCCGCTATCATCTGATCAGAGAGATTATAAGTAGGAATGATATACAAATTGAGAAAATCCCACTGAAAGGAATTTAGCGGATCCTTTAACTAAGGCTTGCCTCAAAGCAAGTTTGAGGGTCATGTTAGAGCCTGTGGTATTGGGTACCGTAGCGATTGGCATTAGGCCAAGTGGGAGTTTGTTAGTGATATGAGAGAAGTGTCCTAAGGCAATCGCCTTATGATTGTAATCATTTATTTTAATAAATGAATATTCACTATTTGAGTATACATGTTTGTGTATTTGATTGAGATCTTAAACTCATTTACTGAATGTCCGCAATACAATTCACAGCATGAGAGAATTTGTGATGAATTCACAACTAGTGATTATCTCTACATGTGCAATTGTGAAGTATTGAAATTGTCCCTAGTCGATGAATTGATAAATACGGACACTATCAATTCTGTTGAGACTAGCATGGGTTATTCTCTAATCAGCTGATTCTCACTGGCTGGTGACATTGAGATGTCCGGAGATAAACATGAATGCTAGTTAAGGGAACTAGTTCATTGGAGTGACTGGCTGTAAAACTTCATATGGTAGTCTACATATAGATATGTCAGTGAAGTTCTTACTGCAGCTTAAGTGCGATGTTCCTTTGACTTGCGGTGTTCAAGTCATCTTGGTCATGGAGACTTATACTTTGACATCTTAAGCAAGCATCTCCAAGGAGGTGTGGACCCAGGATGATTGGGTATAAGCCGAAGTGCCCGAAGATGTTTGAACAGCCTACAAAGGATTCACCACTCCTTGCGAGGAGATGTATACCTGAGGCCTATCGTCGGATTGTTACTCGAAGCCTCTGGCCAGAGCATGACATGTTCAGAGTATGAATCTCTTAAATACATGAGAGTAATTAGAATCCGTAGGACGAGAAAACGTTACTTGGGCTAGGTGTGACGTAGTCAGCCTAGTGGGGACTGACACACATAGACCATGTCCTGAACCAAGTGGGTATAAGATGGTGAAGGGAATGGGGCACGATTCATTATAGCTGCTGAAGGGTTTCAGAATTGTTTCTGAGGTCAACCGTTGATCTTTCGATTAATTGGGGATCATGATGTACTACTAGGTGCCACTCATGATCGTTTTATGATTGATTAATTATAGATGGCCAACATAAATCGAAAGCCTATTTAGTCACACGCACTACGAGTAATCCAAGGGATTTAAAACGAGTTGAAAATTGGATTTTCCAATCAAGAGAGATTAGGTTTGGTTGAGCCAAACGATAAGTCGAACCTGAATTTTTCAGAGACGCATCGAAAGCGAAAAATGGCTACGTCTTTTGAAGACTTAATAGATGAATTAAATAAGTTTAATTCATTGGGGCGTGGCTTAGATAGGCCGGCCAAAGAGGGCCTCCATCCTCTTTGCTTGGCCGGCCACAACAAAGGGAGAGAACTAAGTTTTTGGTTCAATTTATAAAATAAACCAACTGTGGTTTGTTTTATAAAATTATGGATGATATAAATTTTTATATAATAAACCAAGGTTTGGTTTATTTTTCATGGAAATTAAAATGAACCATGGATTGGTTTATTTTATAAAATCAATCATGGATTGATTTACCATGATAAGGAAATTTATTCCATAGGAGAGAAGATTTTTATCATGAATTAAAATATGATTTTAACCATGATATAAAATCAAACTTGGCATGATGGAATAAGTTATTCCATATTTGAGAGGCTTGATGGTTGATAGGCCACTATATAAAGGACCCAAGGCAAGGCTTGGGTGGGTGATACATATAGAGATAAAGGCATAGGCTCTCTCCCTCTCTCTCTCTCCTTCTCTTCTCCCCTTCTTGCCGTGCGCCAACCAGCCCCAAGAAGGAGCACCAGCCGGCCATCCTTTTGTGGTTAGTCTTTCAACTTCTCTCTTGGTTTTTCTTGTCGCGTTCTCGGAGAATCTAGAAGTTCTCGAGAACACGAAACTCGTGGCTTTGCGAAGTCATCCCGAAGATACTCGGCGTGGACGCGAATAGAGGCGGAGCTTTTAAGGGACGCTTACGGTTGGATCTCGTCCCTTCCTTCGAGTTACGCGAGGTAATATGTAAATTAGTTTACGTTTCTGCAAAAATTTTAAATATATGATCATGTCTATACAAGATAAAATTGCATGCTTAGATATGTGGTTAAATGATTTAGAGAAATTATTTATGCTAAACCTTCCGCTGCACGTAATTAATTTTAAAATTACGAACCCGCATTCATGTCAACATGCACCCGGACCCAACAGGTTTTGATGCACTCATCGACGAAAGAGGCGAGCCAACACCAATGAGATCGTGGTCGAAGGATATCATGAAGAGGGCGCAGTCAAATGCTATGGCCACCACCACACTACAATGTGGGTTGTCAAAGGAGCAACTCAAAAAGGTTGGACCATTCAAGAGCACCAACGAGTTGTGGGACAAATAGTTGAACTGAATGAAGGGTCCAACGAGTCCAGAAGGGCAAAGAAGGATCTGCTCGTTGCCCAACTCCAATCCCTGTCCATGAAGAGCAACGAGACTGTCAGCCAGCTGTATTGAAGGGTGAAGGAGATCATCAATGAACTCCATGTGATTAGAGAGAAGATTGAAAATCGGGATCTCGTCAGGTACGCCCTACAATCTTTCCCGAGAACAATTTTATGGGCATCAATGGTTGATGCCTACAAAGTATCAAGAGATTTATCAATAGTAAAATTAGATGATCTGTTTTGTGAATTTGAACTGCATGAGCAAGCTAATGTTTTAGCCAAAGAGAAAGGTGTAGCCTTTATTGTAGAAAAGGAGAAGAAGAAGAAGAAGGAGAAGAAGAAGGTGGTCTACTCCTTTTCATCCGACTCAGAAGAGTCCAGTGCCTCTATGGATAGTGACTAAGAGGCCTTTATTGTAAGAAAGATGCGTAGAGCTTTTAAAAGTTTTTCTAACAAGTCTTATGCTAGGAAGGGATCCAAAAGCAAGGGCAAGGCAAAGGGTATCATTTGCTACAACTGCCACCAAGAGGGACACATGAAGAATGAGTGTCCTCAACTAAAAAGAAGAGATGAAAAGAAGGAGGAGAAGAAGAAAGGTGACAAGAAGAGGTCAAAGGGAAAGGAGAAGAGTGTCACCAACCTCAAGGCGACTTGGGATGATCGATCAGCCTCGGAGGAAGAAGAGGAGCAAGTGTCTCACTTTGCTCTCATGGCAGTGGACCACTCAGAATCATCAGATAATGAGAGAAGCTCAAGCAGTGATGAAAGCGACTCATCTTCATCATCATCCGAGTCAGAAGCTTCGATAAGTGAGGTATACAACCTACCCTCCTCCACCTTAGTTAAAATTATTTCTAGTACCAACATGGATTTAGCTAAAGCTAGAAGTAAGATTAAGGGCTTGAAAGATGAAATTGTCATGCTTAGAGTAGAGTCTACAAAGCTTAAGGAAGACTTGCATGTTTGTTCTCTTATATCACATGATACATGCTTTGAAATTGAAAATAGTGAACTAATGAAAAAGGTTGAGGACCATACAAAGGCACTTAGAAAATTTCAAGTGGGCTCTAGCAACTTAGATATGATAATTAACTGTCAAAGGGCCGTCTATAACAAGGCCGGATTAGGATATAGGCCAAAGACCAAGGAAGTGGCCTTTGTCTCACTCATGGGTAGGATTGGTGCATCTAGGAGACAAGAGACTAAGGGAAACATCAAGAGGGCGTGGGTACCTAAGAAATTTTTAAATGATGCTTGTGAATCAAAAATCTGGGTACCAAAAGAGTGTGTTTTTCATGTTGTATAGGTGAAGGTGAAGGAGGCCTCACCCATGTGGATAGTAGATAGTGGGTGCTCAAGACACATGACCGGAGATGTGAGCAAGTTTACTACTATTAGCTACCTAAGAGAAGGGACGGTCGCTTTTGGAAATAGTGGAAAACTAAAAATAATTGGTAGGGGTACCATTGAGGTATCTCCTACAATCTCTATCCATAAGGTACTCTTAATTAAAGACATGAAATTTAATTTACTTAGTGTAAGCCAACTGTGTGATGCGGGCTATAGGGTTGAATTTCATGCTAGGAAGTGTCCGATAAAACAAAATGAGTCCAATAATGTCATATTAGAAGGGTTTAGGGAGGCCAATCTTTATTATCTTGATCTTACTTATGCTACTAACAATTTGCCTAAGTGTTTCATGTCTAAATAAGAAGAAGGATGGTTGTGGCACCGAAGACTTGGGCACGTGAACATGAGAAGCATTGCAAGAGTGGCCAAGGAGGAGTTGGTGAAGGGGCTACCAATGATCAAGTATGAGAAGACCAAATTGTGTGATGCATGCCAAGAGGGTAAGCAATCAAAATCATCACACAAAGGTAAAACCCTAACCACTACTACTTTACCAATAGAGCTTTTACACATTGACTTGTTTGATTGTCATAGTACTCCCTCACTAGTAGGGAGTAAATATTGTTTAGTTATAGTAGATGACTTTTCTAGGTTTACATGGGTATTCTTTTTGAAACATAAGGACGATACCTTAGAAATTTTTATAGGGTTCAGTAAAATGGTAGAAAATGAAAAACACCTCAAAATTAACCGAATTAGGAGTGACCATGGTGGGGAGTTCTAAAATTCAAGTTTCTCATAATTTGTGTTGAAAATGGGTATAAGCATGAATTTTCATGCCCAAGGACTCTTCAACAAAATGGGGTAGTAGAGAGGAGAAACAGAGCCCTACAAGAAGCTGCTAGGACTATGCTTAATGCATATTCCCTTTCTAGCTATTTTTGGCCGAAGCAGTTAATATCGCTTGTTACATTCAAAACCGGGTGTTGGTACATAGGTTCTTAGGTAAAACCCCCTTTGAGTTGTGGAATGGGAGAATTCCACAAGTTCACTTCTTTAGGGTCTTTGGATGTAAGGTTTATATTTTGAATACCAAAGATGACCTAAGGAAATTTGAATCAAAAGCTGATGAGGGAATTTCAGTTGGCTATTCATCTACTAGTAGGGGTTATAGAGTTTACAACAAAAGGACAAAGGTGATTGAGGAGTCTTCTAATATCGATTTTGATGAATCTACCAATACCTACCTTAGAAAAGCCTCAATTGATAAGGACATAGAGGAATGTCAACCCCTTGCCCAAAGAATCCAAGACCTACAATTGGAGGGCAATGATCAAGGGGGAGTAAGAAGTACTCTAGAGGATGAGGAAGAAGTAGTCAATGAACCCACAACCTCTAGGCCGTTGAGACATCACCAAGATCACCCAATTGACCAAATAGTGGGTGATGTCACTCAAGGAATAAGGATTAGGTCCTATTTTAGAGATCAAACTAGTTAAATCGCCTTAATCTCTCAATTAGAACCTAAGTCTATTGATGAAGCATTGGGAGATGTAGATTGGGTCTTAGCAATGCAAGAGGAGCTAAACCAATTCGAAAGGAGTGAAGTTTGGGAGTTGGTTCCTAGGCCCAATGATTGCACCATTGTAACCACAAGATGGGTCTTTAGGAACAAACTAGATGACCAAGGCAAAATAACTAGGAACAAGGCTAGGTTGGTAGCTAGGAGATTTAACCAAGTTGAGGGATTAGACTATGATGAGACGTATGCCCCCGTAGCTATACTAGAGTCTATTAGAATTCTACTAGCCTATGTCGCTCACATGGGTTTCACACTTCACCAAATGGATGTGAAGTCGGTATTCCTTAATAGGATCATTAAGGAAGAGGTTTATGTAGAACAACCCCCCGGGTTCGAGGACCCTAACTATCCAAGACACGTTTACAAATTGAGAAAAACCTTATATGGATTGAAACAAGCTCCCCGGGCTTGGTATGAAAGACTTTCTTCATTTCTAGTGCCTAAGGGGTTTAGGAGAGGAACAACTACTTTGTTCCTAAAATCTAAGGATAAGGACATATTTGTTGCCTAAATGTATGTAGATAATATCATTTTTGGGTCAACAAATAATGATTTTCTACAAGAATTCATCAAATGTATGGAAGATGAATTTGAGATGAGTCTTGTAGGAGAGTTAACCTTCTTTTTAGGACTATAAGTTAAGCAAACGAATGAGGGAACACATGTCTTCGTGTCTTCTTGCTGATGGACTCGCCAAGCTTCTTATTTCTTCTTGGTCCTCAAGTATCAGCTCAAGATTCACAGTTGCTTGCACAAAGAATGGATCAACATATCAGAGTAATCGCACAAGTGATGGAGCAAAGCTTTTCGATGTAAAGACCAAGAACTCTAGCACTTCGTCAAAAACTCTGCTCAGCTCTTCTCCGCTACACAGCTTAACCAGCTTCCATCGCCAGGTCACACGTGTTGGATCGAGAAAACACGATAGGGGGGGTGAATATCGTGAAAATGTTTCGGATAAAACTTTAAGAGAATACGCAGCAGAAATTAGAAACACACACAAGGAACACAAGCGTTTTTACTTGGTTCGGAGTTGCGGTCGGCTCCTACTCCAAGGCCCACGGTCCTTGACCATTTACTGCGGACAATTCTATAATGCACAAAGTTTTACAGAGATTTGTACAGTAGTAGTGCAGTAAAAAGAACAATTTAACTCTTCGTTACCGACGCCCGGTGTGGATTGTACTTCGGTGCGGAGGTTCGTTGTCGGTGCTAGAACCTCGAGATCAGAAGTTTCCGAAGCAGAGCACTTGAGCGAAGAGCGTTGGGGCGTTGGAAAAGTGTGTACTGAAGCCTTGGGGGTCGAGCCCCTTTTATAGTCCACCTGGGGGCGCCCGGGACGCTAGGGGCACCCTCCACGTGCCTCTGGATCCGCAAACCCCTATCCGAAACTCGATCAGCCCTTATCCCTCCAGGATCGGGCTCGGAGCTGACGGGGGCGCCCGGGACACTGGGGGCGCCCTGCTTGACTTGGTCAACAGGCTTCACGGTTGATTTTTGCTTCGATTTATTTCTTGGCTTTGACTCAGGGCGCCCGGGACCTCCAGGGTGCCCTGCTTAGAGCAGTTTCGAAGCAACTCTATGCTTGGTTGTTTGTTTTGACCTTGGGGGTGCCCGGGACCTCCAGGGCGCCCTGCCCAACTGCTGCCCCTCTCCTTTAGGGCGTTCTGAGCTACAGAAACTCGTTCCTTCGGTCCTATATCCAGGGTTAGTTCCAAAACAACAAGGTAAGAGTATTAGATAACTTTTTTACAGCCGTAGCTGTCTTGATTCTGACTTTGGGTCTCCCATATGGAACCCTAGGTCGAACCGACGCCTAATGTTCCCTCGACGGGAAACGCGCCCTCACCTACTCCTCTCAGGAGAATTTACTTTTGCCAACCAGCTCCTCCGGTTGGACTTTTTCCCAGCTTTACTAACCAGGTCTTCATGCCCAATCCACGACCAGGTCTTAGTGCCCACCTTCCGAGCAGGTCTTCGGTGCCCAGCCCTCGGCCAGGACTTAGTGCCCAATTCCTCGAACCAGGTCTTCGGTGCCCAGCCCTCGGCCAGGTCTTAGTGCCCAGTCCACGACCAGGACTTATTGCCCAACCTTATGTCAGGACTTAGTTGCCCAGCCCGCGGCCAGGACTTATTGCCTAGATCAACTAGGACTTTCCTGCACACTTGAGTAAACGTATTTAGAGCACAAATAGTACTTAACTTTGAATCCTTTGCCAATATCAAAACAAGGTTCGATATGGTGCTTCCTGCACCAACAACAGGCTCCTCTGCAGCAGCTCCCAACTGCTCACCTGCAGCAGCCAGCTACTCCTGACCTCCTCTAGACTCACTGAAACCCCTCCAGTCGAGCCCCAAGTCATCAGCGCCTCAGCTGTTGCAGCTCGTGCCAGAGAACGTTACAACCTGCGAAAGCAAACGGACAAACCTGCTGTAGCGAAATACCCAGTTTTACTCTCCATGGATGGTCCCTGAGTCTCCTGCACACTTAGCAGCTCATTAGGGCAGCAAATCAACAGAAGATTAAACATTAAAGGGCTCAGAACAAGTATCAGTAGTGTATCAGTAGGAATCAGAGTGCGATCAGAGCGTCTGACAGCGCGTTTGAATTAAAGTGAACGGTCACCAGACCGATCAGAGTGACTCCTGATCGGTTACCAGACCGATCAGGCTGGGTTCAAACCGATCAGGATCCAACCTGACCGGTCCCCAACGCATAATCAGAAATTGCGACTTCTCCGGGATCGATCACCAGACCGATCCACCCCTTTTGCAGGGTGATTTCCCAATTTCGTAGTCCAACCCTCCTGATTAGTCCCCAGACTGATCAGGGTGTGGCCTGATCGGACTGGTGACCGATCAGGCCATCCTCCGACTGATCAAGCTTCAGCTTCATCGGTTATAAGGCGGTGTAGCGACCCGCCTTCTCTACCTTAGACGGTCCGCTACTTTATCTACTTCTTGACTCTAATGCACGACTAAGAATGCGGAACTTCTTTTTTTTCTTTTAAATCCATCTAGGGATGATATTCTAACTCTAATAGTCATGCATGATACAATGACACGCTTCTTTTCATCTGTAGCACTTCTCTGCATTGGTACCAGTCGACTGCGATCTAACCAGTCGACTGGTATCGGCCACAGAAAGTTTCTGGGCGCGGCACCAGTCGACTGGCCTCTTGGCAGTCGACTGATGCATCGAACAGAAGCTACTGTTCGATAGGGCAGTCGACTGATACTGAACCAGTCGACTGGCACGCCTGAAAATCTGTAATTCAGATTCGAAACCTTGTCTCAATGGTCCACCAAACTTATAGTTTCAAGCCATACAAAGACAGAACACCATTTCTATACTCTATACTAGTTTCCTAAACATTTTAGCCAATCCAAACAACTTCATAAACTTGAAATTAGGACTTTTGCGGAAGTAATTAAGCTATGAAAATCTATATGAACTTTAAACTAGAGTTTTGTACCAAACTTCACTCCTATGCATTCATAACACCAAAACACATGTTCTAAACATTTCTAAAGCATTGTGGAATGTGTATGCAACTTTTCTAAGCATGTTTAAGCAATAAAACTTGATTCAAAGGGAAACTACCAATATCTTGGCACATGCATCAATTTGCTCCATCAAGTATCAATATTCAAAACTACTCACACTCATACTCATCCAAGGCAATCATAAGGATATGTATGCTAAATAAAATGACATGGAATCTTTACTCATGGTTTTATGACATGCAAAATATTTAAAACGCAAATACTTGGATCAATGCTATATGATCTAACTTAAACTAAGACTTTATAATAAATGCACTATAAGTCCTTCATTCATCTTGTCCCAAGGACCTCTCCAAGGTCAGCCACCACACACACGTCACTCAGCACCGCCTTGTCGCCTTCCTTCAGAATTGCTTGCCTTTACCTTTACCTGCAGTAAGAGGAAATCCAACTAATAAGCAAAAAGCTTAGTAAGTACTATCTAGCTCACAAAATCTCGAAAATGTGCAAACATGCTTTTTAAACAATGTGAAATCACATGAGATACTTTTATGCTTCAAAGGAAAACTAAACCATGTATACTCAAGCATTAATAAGTCTCAACTTACTTGTTCTTGGCTTAACTTGAACTTTAGCAATTCTTTAACTTTAAATCTTTCTTTAACTTTTAGAAAACTTCTTTAAACTTTAGAAAACTTTGCTAAAGCATATACTTGAAAATAATATCTCACTTGGATCCACTTAAGACGTAAGTACCATCTTATGCGCATTCCCTAAAAGGTTGGGGTAGCGAGCCACCAATCCTAATAGAGCAGACCTTGGTCTACCAGGGCCAAGACCTTGGAATTGGACACCTGGATTTCTTTAACGACGCCTTTGGACGCCGGGTACTGGCCTTAGAAAATAAAATAGCTTTTCTTTCTTTTTTTTCTTATCTTTAAATGCCTTGGCATTTTAACGAGCCCCTTGTGTGCCCAAATCCCTAAGTCTTGACTTTTGGGGATTTCTTAAGGCCTTGGCCTTTTCTTTTCTTATCTTTATCTTCTCTTTTCTTTTCTCATAACTTTTCTTAGCCCCTAACCTCATATAGGGTGCTTAATCAAACTTATACAAGCATGGATCAAACTAGAGTTACATGCAAAATCATAAACTAAAGGAAAATTACATTTTTTAACTTTTGATCACATGCAAAATCTTAAACTAAAAGTAAATATCTCTTTTAAAACTTTTAAGGGAAAATTCTTGCGGAAAACCGCCTCTTACTACAGGTGAGCAGTACTTACATTGATATCTTGGACTTACAACCAAGAACGGCGTCGGAGGTTCCGGAGAAACTCGGAGTCTCGGAGATTTCTTCGCGCTCACGCGTTCCTCTCGTCGTGGGGATTCCGAATATTGGAAGATCTCTCGGAAGAGAGCCTTGGCCGGCCACCGGAGGAAGCCTTAGGGCTTGGTGTGTCTTCGCCTAAGGGAGGAGAGAGGGGCGGCGTGAGGGTTTGGGCGAGGAAGAGGGTTTGAGTTGAGAGAAAATAAAACTTCTCTCTTTAATTATCTATTTATACTTATGGGGGCGAATTTACCTAATTACGCCTTATCTATTGTTTCGCTTGATCTTTTTCAACAAAAACGAACCAGCCCAGCTGGTCCGCCCATTCTTGTCTCAATCGCAGGTGAAGGGATCAATTCCCACCTACGTGATTTTCTGTTTATAACCCTTTTTGCCACTTTCGTTTACGGAAAAATTCTATAAAAATATCCATAAAATTGGAATAAATTCTAAGATATTTCTAAAATTAGTTTCGAGAATTTTCGGGTGTTACAATCCCCCATACCTTATAAAAAGTTCGTCCTCGAACTTAGAACAATTCTGGATATCTTTCTCTCATGCTGTCTTCACGTTCCCAAGTAGCTCCTCATGCTTTTGATTCTGCCAGATGACCTTCACTAGTGGCACTTATTTATTTCTTAATCTTTTAACTGCTTTGTCCACTATCTGTGTCGGTCTGCTCTCATAGCTAAGATCTTCTTGGATCTGTACTGACTGAGGCTGAATCACTTGATTGGGATCGTGAATACACTTAGCATAGAGACATGAAATGTACTGTGGATAGCTGACATATCCTCTGGCAAGTCCAGCTCATAGGCTACCTTCCCAACTCTCTTTATGATCTTGTAGGGTCCTATGTAGCGAGGGCTCAGCTTGCCCTTTTTGCCAAATCTCATCACTCCCTTCATAGGAGTGACCTTGAGGAATACTAAATCTCCAACTTGGAATTCCAGTGGCCTACGGCGTGTGTCAGCATAACTTTTCTGTCTACTCTGGGCAGTCTCAATCCTCTGGCGGATCGTCTGGATAGCCTGAGTGGTCTCATCTATAAGCTCAGTCTGGCTGCCTAGTCCGGACTCCATCTCTTTCTTCTCACCAGCTTCTTGCCAACATATGGGTGACCTGCATTTCCTGCCATATAATGTTTCATAAGGTGCCATCTTGATAGTGGCCTGATAGCTATTGTTGTAGGCAAACTCAGCTAAGCACAGAAATTTGCACCAACTACCTTTAAAGTCCAACGCACAAGCCCTGAGCATGTCTTCTAAAATCTGATTTACTCTCTCTGTTTGTCCATCTGTCTGGGGATGGAAAGCTGTGCTGAACTGAAGTCTGGTGCCTAGGGCGTCCTGAACACACCTCCAAAAATGGGAGATGAACCGCCCATCTCTGTCAGAAACGATCGACTTCAGAACTCCGTGAAGCCTGATTACTTCTTTCACGTACAGCTGTGCTAACTGCTCTACCGAATGTGATAACTTGATGGCTAGGAAGTGGGCGGACTTGGTCAATCTATCCACTATCACCCATATTGCATCGTGTCCATGGGTGGTCCTTGGGAGACCTGTGATAAAATCCATGGATATCTCTTCCCACTTCCACTCTGGAATAGGAAGAGGCTGTAGAACTCCTCCTGGTCTCTGGTGCTCTGCCTTGACTCTCTGGCATGTCAGGCAGGTGCTGACATATTTGACTACATCTCGCTTGAGTCCAGACCACCAGAACCTTTGCTTTAAATCTTGGTACATCTTGGTAGAACCAGGATGCATAGAGTACGGGGTACTGTGGGCTTCTTCTAAAATATTCTTTCTTAGTTCCTCATCATTGGGGACGCAAAGGCGGTCTCCAAGATAGAGGATGCCACTATCTGATACTCGAAACTCTGAATTTTCTGCCTCTTGGATCTCCTGCTTGATCTTCTGGATCTCTGGGTCTTGACTCTGCTTTCTTTGTATATCCACAAGCAGGGTTGACTCTAGAGTCAATGCAGAAAGTTGCCCAATTATTACCTCGACTCCAAAATCCTTTATTTCTTTCTGAAGTGGTAGAGACAGTGATGATAGGGACATCAGTGCTGCACAGGATTTTCTGCTCAGTGCATCTGCCACTTTATTAGCTTACCTGGGTGGTAGAGGATTTCACAGTCATAATCTTTGACCAACTCTAGCCACCTGCGCTGCCTCAAATTCAGATCCTTCTGAGTGAAGAAGTACTTCAAACTCTGATGGTCTGTGAAGATTATGCACTGCACTCCATACAAGTAGTGTCTCCAGAGCTTCAGTGCAAAAACCACAGCTGCTAGCTCAAGGTCGTGGGTAGGGTAATTCTTCTCATAGTCCTTGAGCTGTCTGGAGGCATATGCTATTACTTTACCGTCTTGCATGAGGACAGCTCCAAGGCCCATCTTGGATGCATCACTGTAGATGTCAAAGGCCTTGTCGCTCTCTGGAACAGTCAGGATGGGAGCACTAGTCAATCTTTTCTTCAGTTCTAGGAAGCTGTGCTCGCATTTATCTGACCACTCAAACTTCTGATTCCTCCTGGTCAGGGCTGTGAGTGGAGAGGCTATTCTGGAAAAGTCCTCCACAAATTTTCTGTAATATCCCGCCAGGCCTAAGAAACTTTTGATCTCACTGGCATTCTTTGGTTGACTCCAGTTACTAACTGCTTCAATCTTGGCTGGGTCTACCATAATACCTTCCTTGGAAATAATGTGGCCTAGGAAGGCCACCTGATCAAGCCAAAACTCACACTTTGAGAATTTGGCGTACAACTCCTTCTGGTGTAAGGTTTGCAACACTATCTTCAGGTGTTCTTCATGTTCTTTCCGAGTCTTTGAATACACTAGGATATCATCAATGAAAGCAATGACGAACTTGTCCAGAAAATCCTTGAACACTCTATTCATTAGATCCATAACGTCGCAGGGGCGTTTGTCACTCCAAAGGGCATGACCACAAACTCATAGTGCCCATATCTTGTACTGAAAGCAGTCATTGGCACATTACTCTCCTTCACTCTGAGCTGATGGTAACCTGATCGCAGATCTATCTTGGAGAACACTGTGGCTCCCTTCAGCTGATCAAATAAATCATCTATCCTTGGCAAAGGATATCTGTTCTTGATGGTTACCTTATTCAAAGCTCGATAATCTATGCACATTCGCATAGATCCATCTTTCTTCTTGACAAACAGTACAGGAGCTCCCCAAGGTAAATGACTAGGGCGGATGAAACCCTTGTCAAGCAGCTCTTGCAATTGTTCTTGTAATTCTTTCAGTTCTTCTGGTGCCATGCGATAAGGTGCCTTCGAAATTGGGTTGGTTCCTGGGGCCAACTCAATTTCAAACTCAATTTCCCGATTGGGAGGGAGTCCTGGTAACTCTTCAGGAAACACCTCAGGATAGTCACAGACTACCCTCACTTCTTCTCTCTTCAATCCTTCTCCTTAACTTGCATCCACTATATGAGCTAGAAAACCAGAGCACCCCTTCTCTAACATTCTCTGAGCTTGTAAGGTAGATAGGAACCTATTTATCTTTCTCCTTGGGTCTCCAATAAACTCAAATGAAGGTTCTGCTTCTGGTGTGAACTTGACTTTCCTCTTGCGGCAGTCTATAGAAGCATTATACTTGCTCAAGAAGTCCATTCCTAAAATGACATCGTAATCCTTCATCTCAAGGACTACCGAGTCACTGTAGAGCTCTCAGTTGGAAATCTAGATTGATACTGCCCTTAGCCTCTCAGTAGAGGCCATTACTTCCCATGACAGTAAGGTTGTTAAGAACTTCATCGTTCAACCTTTCTGGTGGCCTTTATACTGTTTAAGTAGTGCTCAATGATCAAAGCACTACTTATTAGTTCCTCGGAGGTTTGCAGCCTCTTAACACCGCTAGCCCCCTTTAACGCTATCTCAGGCCTTAACATCTTGAGCATTAGCCTAACTATCTCTTTTTTTCTGTGCTAACTAGCTCTGGGCACAGATGAGCTAACCGCTTAAACCTCTTCACTGCTTCATCCACGGATAGTTCTCCTTGTCTGAACTCCGTGAATTCATCATAATGCTTGTTGGTTACTTGCATGTGAAAGCATTCTTCGAAGAACTCAGTCTCGAAGTCGGCCCATGTCATCTGGCTGACATTTTTCTTGGCCTTGACTCTCTTCCACTATATTCTAGCATCTCCCGTAAGGCAGAAAGATGCACACTTTATCTTCTCTACCTCATGCCAGTCCAGTAGCCCTACTATTCTTTCCAACGTTTTGAACCATGCTTAAGCATCCCATGGTTTGCTTGTGCCTGGGAAGTTCCCTGGCTTCAGTTTCTTCTACTGAATGAGGTACGCTTCTTGCCTTACCCCCCTTGCCGGACTACAGATGTAATCGATGGGTCTTCGATCACAACTGGTGCCACTACATTCGCCACCGGCGAGGTAATAATAACGACCTGCTGGTTAGCCATCCTAGTGGCAATAACTTGCTGTTGTTCTGCTAACTGTCTCTGTAACTGAGCCACCACGTCTAAGAGATTTGGTGGGGGTACTGACTCTGTTGCCTCTTGCCCTCTAGGAGCTTGCTCCTCGTTTTGGGCCTTTCTAGGACGTCCTCAAATGTAAACTTAACACTTAATGGTAATGTTCCCAAACTTGCTTTAGATATAACAAGACCTTGGTCTTGATTCTTATCTCATTTCTTAGTCCTAGAACTCGTTCTAGGGCTTAGTAAGACCTTGGTCTTACTCAAAACTTTTATCAAGCACCTTGCGTGCCATAATCCCAAAACTTACTTTTGGGCAAATCAAGTAAGTACTTAAGCATTTCTCTAATATCCATTCTAGGGATTAAACATGATTCCGTGATACTAAGGTATTAAACATGCTTCCTTGTTCTATACACACATGAGTAAGTACTTAAGCATTTCTCTATACTGCAATTAAGTAAAGGAGCAATAGAAAAACTGAAACTTAAAGCTCTCTTACTTGAAGACGGCAAGGTTGATGCTGATGTGTGTGTGATGCTGGAGAATGGGAACTGCTCTGATACCAACTGTAGCGACCTGCCTTCTCTACCTTAGACGGTCCGCTACTTTATCTACTTCTTGACTCTAATGCACGACTAAGAATGCGGAACTTCTTTTTTTTCTTTTAAATCCATCTAGGGATGATATTCTAACTCTAATAGTCATGCATGATACAATGACACACTTCTTTTCATCTGTAGCACTTCTCTGCATTGGTACCAGTCGACTGCGATCTAACCAGTCGACTGGTATCGGCCACAGAAAGTTTCTGGGCGCGGCACCAGTCGACTGGCCTCTTGGCAGTCGACTGATGCATCGAACAGAAGCTACTGTTCGATAGGGCAGTCGACTGATACTGAACCAGTCGACTGGCACGCCTGAAAATCTGTAATTCAGATTCGAAATCTTGTCTCAATGGTCCACCAAACTTATAGTTTCAAGTCATACAAAGACACAACACCATTTCTATACTCTATACTAGTTTCCTAAACATTTTAGCCAATCCAAACAACTTCATAAACTTGAAATTAGGACTTTTGCGGAAGTAATTAAGCTATGAAAATCTATATGAACTTTAAACTAGAGTTTTGTACCAAACTTCACTCCTATGCATTCATAACATCAAAACACATGTTCTAAACATTTCTAAAGCATTGTGGAATGTGTATGCAACTTTTCTAAGCATGTTTAAGCAATAAAACTTGATTCAAAGGGAAACTACCAATATCTTGGCACATGCATCAATTTGCTCCATCAAGTATCAATATTCAAAACTACTCACACTCATACTCATCCAAGGCAATCATAAGGATATGTATGCTAAATAAAATGACATGGAATCTTTACTCATGGTTTTATGACATGCAAAATATTTAAAACGCAAATACTTGGATCAATGCTATATGATCTAACTTAAACTAAGACTTTATAATAAATGCACTATAAGTCCTTCATTCATCTTGTCCCAAGGACCTCTCCAAGGTCAGCCACCACACACACGTCACTCAGCACCGCCTTGTCGCCTTCCTTCAGAATTGCTTGCCTTTACCTTTACCTGCAGTAAGAGGAAATGCAACTAATAAGCAAAAAGCTTAGTAAGTACTATCTAGCTCACAAAATCTCGAAAATGTGCAAACATGCTTTTTAAACAATGTGAAATCACATGAGATACTTTTATGCTTTAAAGGAAAACTAAACCATGTATACTCAAGCATTAATAAGTCTCAACTTACTTGTTCTTGGCTTAACTTGAACTTTAGCAATTCTTTAACTTTAAATCTTTCTTTAACTTTTAGAAAACTTCTTTAAACTTTAGAAAACTTTGCTAAAGCATATACTTGAAAATAATATCTCACTTGGATCCACTTAAGACGTAAGTACCATCTTATGCGCGTTCCCTAAAAGGTTGGGGTAGCGAGCCACCAATCCTAATAGAGCAGACCTTGGTCTACCAGGGCCAAGACCTTGGAATTGGACACCTGGATTTCTTTAACGACGCCCTTGGAAGCCGGGTACTGGCCTTAGAAAATAAAATAGCTTTTCTTTCTTTTCTTTCTTATCTTTAAATGCCTTGGCATTTTAACGAGCCCCTTGTGTGCCCAAATCCCTAAGTCTTGACTTTTGAGGATTTCTTAAGGCCTTGGCCTTTTCTTTTCTTATCTTTATCTTCTCTTTTCTTTTCTCATAACTTTTCTTAGCCCCTAACCTCATATAGGGTGCTTAATCAAACTTATACAAGCATGGATCAAACTAGAATTACATGCAAAATCATAAACTAAAGGAAAATTGCATTTTTTAACTTTTGATCACATGCAAAATCTTAAACTAAAAGTAAATATCTCTTTTAAAAATTTTAAGGGAAAATTCTTGCGGAAAACCGCCTCTTACTACAGGTGAGCAGTACTTACATTGATATCTTGGACTTACAACCAAGAACGGCGTCGGAGGTTCTGGAGAAACTCGGAGTCTCGGAGATTTCTTCGCGCTCACGCGTTCCTCTCGTCGTGGGGATTCCAAATATTGGAAGATCTCTCGGAAGAGAGCCTTGGCCGGCCACCGGAGGAAGCCTTAGGGCTTGGTGTGTCTTCGCCTAAGGGAGGAGAGAGGGGCGGCGTGAGGGTTTGGGCGAGGAAGAGGGTTTGAGTTGAGAGAAAATAAAACTTCTCTCTTTAATTATCTATTTATACTTATGGGGGCGAATTTACCTAATTACGCCTTATCTATTGTTTCGCTTGATCTTTTTCAACAAAAACGAACCAGCCCAGCTGGTCCGCCCATTCTTGTCTCAATCGCAGGTGAAGGGATCAATTCCCACCTACGCGATTTTCTATTTATAAGCCTTTTTGTCACTTTCGTTTACGGAAAAATTCTATAAAAATATCCATAAAATTGGAATAAATTCTAAGATATTTCTAAAATTAGTTTCGAGAATTTTCGAGTGTTACAGGCGGAGTCCGCGACACTTGATCGTTCACCAGAACGATCTAAACAGTGTCCCAGATTGGTCACCAGACCGATCAGGAGCCAAGCAGTAAGGTTCCCAACACCCACTGTAAGCTCCCTGATCGGTTACCAGACCGATCACGAGCCGATCAGTAGAGTTCCAAACTCACTGTGTGCTCCCTGATCGGTCACCAGACCGATCAGACACAGCTGGATCGGTCACCAGACCGATCCACGAGGGAACTTCATGCCAACTTCCCTGATCGGTCACCGGACCGATCCAGGCAAGGCCAAACCCACTCTAAGTAAAGAGAACTGGCTCTCAGCCTCCCCTGACTCGTGCTTAGTCCCCCGGACCAAGACACCGTGCCCAGTTTTACTCACCGAGACTTCAACCTAGCCCTCCAAGCTAGGACCTGGCCCTCCAAGCCGGGATTTCATCCAACCTAGCCCTCCAAGCTAGGACCTGGGCCTCCAAACCGGGGTTTCATCACCTAACCCTCCGAATTATGAATTTTCACACCTGGCCCTCCAAGCTAGGACTTTTCCACACCTAACCCTCCAGGTTAGGAATTCTCACACCTAACCCTCCAAGCTAGGACTTTTCTACACCTAACCCTCCAGGTTAGGAATTTTCACACCTAGCCCTCCAAGCTAGGATTTTCTCACACCTAACCCTCCAAGTTAGGATTTCATCCACCTAGCTTCTCAAGCTAGGACCTGACCCTCAAAGCCAGGCTTTCATCAAACCTAGTCCCACTAGGTATGCCTAGTCCACGACCAGGACTTAATCCCAATCATCTCATCAACCTGAACTAAAACCGGTGTCAACAATCAAGGTCAGACTGCATCAACAATCTCCCCCTTTTTGTTGTTAGACAATTCGATTTTATGTTTAGGAATTTGAATCCAATTATCCCAAATCTCAGAATTGTAGGAGAATCAGGATCCTCCCCCTACAACATTTAAACTTATAATCATCCTAAACTTAACCAACCACACTCTCCCCCTTTGTCAAACACCGAAAAGGGTGTAGAGGGGTTGTTAAGTTTAACTATACTCCCCCTCAATCCTAGGGGTTTCCCAAAATAACATAAGATTTGATTTACTTTTGAAAACATATGACAGATATAAAGCATGGCAAAATAATCATATGTAGAGGTGAGCAAAAGTTTGGTCAAACCGAGTTAACCGACCGAACCGACCGAAATTTATAGTTCGGTTCGGTTAAAACGGAAATTCGGTTTTTTTCCTCTGAAACATCGGTTATATCAGTTTAATCGGTTCGGTTTCGGGTTTTAAACTCGAAATTCGGTTAAACCGATTAAACCGATTTTATTATTAAATAAAATCGGACCGGACCATTAACTAGGAATTGGGATTCTGGGAAACCCTAAATTCACCTCACCGGTTCACGAAATCACGATTCCTCACCTCACTCCTCACGAGTCACTGGAACGCGAGCGACGAAGGAGACTCGAGGGCGAGAGAAACTCCGCAATCCCGATCCGCATCAGGCGAGCCGTGAGCGACGAAGGAGACTCCGGCACTCCGCTGTCCTCAGTCCTCACTCAACTCCCCAGCCGACTCTCCCTCCACCCGTGAATCACGAAATCACGATTCCTCACCTCACTCCTCACGAGTCACGAACGACCGAACGGGAACGCGAGCGACGAAGGAGACTCGAGGGCGAGAGAAACTCCGTAATCCCGATCCGCATCAAGCGAGCCATGAGCGACGAAGGAGACTCCAGCACTCCGCTGTCCTCACTCAACTCCTCAGCCGACTCTCCCTCCACGCGTGATACAGGTACAGAGGTACTCCCGTCGGTC
Organism: Boesenbergia rotunda; assembly: GCA_024364735.1. Lineage (NCBI taxonomy): Eukaryota > Viridiplantae > Streptophyta > Magnoliopsida > Zingiberales > Zingiberaceae > Boesenbergia > Boesenbergia rotunda. The sequence goes on along the minus strand of JAGFNQ010007158.1, from coordinate 75,786 downwards.
CTCAATCAGCCATCCCCTCCTCTCTCGCTCGCCAGTCACCACAGGTTTCTCTTACAATCTTGCTCAGTCTTCAATCGACGCCATCATCCTTTCTTTCAAGTTGTTTATGGATCATGGATGATGTGTTTTGTTCTGTACTTCAGTAGTTGCTCAAGCATTTCAGTACTTCTGTAATTTTGTGAACTTGTTGATGTTTCATGTCTTAAATTTTGTAAATTATATTTTGTTACAGCTATTTTGTCACCGAAGGACACTCACCAAAAAAATTCGGTTTTTCGGTTTAAAAACCGAATAAACCGATGTTTTATCGGTCGGTTTGGTTCGATTTTTATGAAAAGTTCGGTCGGTTCGGTCGGTTCGAAAAAAGTTCGGTTTGTTCAGTTTTGGTTAAATCGGTTCGGTCGGTTCGGTTTTAAACCGATTGCTCAGCCCTAATCATATGTATCATATGAACATGGAGTAAGAATAAGCATAGCAATGCATAATATCGCAAGGCATACATGAAGATATCTATCATATGAACAAACATATAAACTAGCAATAAGCATAATATAGCAAGTAATACACAAAATAGTCGGATAGTTAGATGCATGGCAATGCATCATGGCATAGTCAAATACGGCACACAGGCATAATAGTCAGATCATAGGCATACAGCCATAAAGTCATACAACCAACATAGTCAAATAGTCAAATGCAAGTCACGGGCAGAGGCAGAGTACATCCATAATCAAACGTCGGCCAGGGGGTCAGCCTGCATAGGGTCATCAATGGTGTCATCATCAGGTACAAGGGACCCCAGTGCAACTCTGGTAGATGAGGGCTGGTATGGATGACCAGCTGCCCAACTGCGCCACTCTTCATGCTATGTCTCCTGCCTGGAGCGGACCCCAGAGACGTCAGACTCGATCGCCAGCAGTCTGCGGTCGACAGCCTAAAACCCGGACCGGACCTCCTCTCGCCAGTGCTCTCTCAAATGAAGATCATGTTGGAGGGTCCGATCAAGCTCTAAAATCTGCCAGCGCAGGTCTGGATCTGGCTCATAGTCATAATCAGCTCCGGCGTCGGGTGACTCCTGATGGACTACCGGTGCAGCTGGTGCCTGAATATGTACGCCCCTGGGTAGCTCTTCAAGACCCCGTCCATCCTTCCATACAAGAGCCCGATCCTGATCCCTGATGATGATGCCAGACTTGGCACACGCCCGCCTGCCAAGTCAGCAATCTTGTCTAACCATGGGTACTATCCTGCCCTTGGTTACATCAACACCTACTGACATAAGCCAGTCAGTGATGACGTGACCAAACGACATATACATAGTGCGACGACTGGGCTCTCGATAGGAAATGATCGACTGAAAGATGCTCTCCATAATGTCAAAGTCAAGGTGACGATGTAACGCCCGCTTTTTTTTCCCTAAAGCGGCGTTACGTTAACATACATAGGGCATGTGAACATCATAAGGCAGCGGAATAATTTAACTTACACATACATGCACCTATCTAGCCTTTCTAACCTAGTAACATGGAAACTTGGCATATTAGCACATACTTGACATCATACTTAACAGGGAAACATCATTCTTAACGTCATGCCATAAGATCACATAAGTAGCAAGTGTAAGCACATAAGTAACGAGTGTAAATTGTTTCTTGACAACACTACCATAAGCTTAGCATAAGACTTGTAAATATATCTTTCCTTGGCCAAGTCACTACCACACACATACTCTTGTCCCTCCTGCTGCTTCCCTTATTGTCCCCTTGCTTGATCTGCGGTATAAGGAAATAAGACTATAAGCACATAGGCTTAGTAAGACTCTTTCCTACTCACTAAAACCATTCATCAAAGTAATCATAAGCATACGAGACATGAACATAACTTGGTGCTTTGCATAGGACATAAGCATCTAACATCACTTAGCATGACATAGTTCTTGCATAGTACATGAACATAAAGTACACCTAACATAGTATGAGACATGGCATAAACATAAATATAAATATACTTATCATGGCATGATACATGGCATAAACATAAACATAAATCTATTTAACATGGTATGATACATGACATAAACTTAAACATAAATCTACTTAACATAGCATAATACATGACATAAACTTAAACATAAATCTACTTAACATGGCATAATACATGACATAAACTTAAACATAAATCTACTTAACATGGCATAAACTTAAACATAAATCTACTTAACATGGCATGATTTCTAACATAGCATATGGGCATCTTATTAACATAAACATAAACATAAGACGTTTCCTATCATGCATAATTCTTAACATGTACCATAAGCATAAAACATTACCATCCTGGCCTAATGCATAGCATGAATGAATGCATGAGTCAAATGCATATACATAAGGATGCTTAACTTTTAAAATCATACTTTTGAATACTTAAACATAATCATAACATCATTGGGGTCCCCGGCTTGTACCACATACATACATCATAAGCGCGCATCCCTAAGTAAATACGAGGTAGCGAGCCCCAACCTACTAGGGTAAGGACAGCATAGTCGGTAGTCCCAGAACCGGGGCATTCTTAAGGTGCCCATCCCTGTTGCACAGCTTCGGTAGTGCCAGAACCGTGGACAGCATAGTCGGTAGTCCAAAATCGGGGCGTTCTTAAGGTGCCCATCCCTTGGACCCATACTTCGGTCCGGTACAATCCCATTCATAAAGTAAAATAACTTCACATGCTTCATTATTCATGGGACATTCATAGCATATTTAAACATAGCATAACCTTGTTACATGAAGCATGACATAAATCATACTTGACCTTTCATCGTTCATACTTAATGCATAGCATCATGATGCCCTAAGGCATAAGCATTATCTTCATTCATAAACATGGCATGCTTACATAACATCATTCTTGTTCATAGTGCTTGCATGATCATGGTACATAAGGTAAGCATTGCATTGTATTCATAGAATATGACATGTTTACATAGACCATCATCCTAATTCATAGAGCTTGCATGATCATGACACATAAGGTAAGCATTGCATTATATTCATAAAACATGACATATTTACATAGACCATTCTCCTAATTCATCTAACTTGCATGATCATGATACATAAGATAAGCATGACATCACATACATAAGTATAGTATCTATCACAAGCATGCATGGGTAGGACTCCTATAAACATGCTACGTACTATTTAAGTGCATGGCATAGAACATAAGACGTTCATAAATAAACCCTACTAAGCATGGCATCTAATATAAACATATCAAACATGAACTATAACACCTAAGGTTAGGGTTAAAGGTAACATGGTTTCTACCACATACTTGAACCTATATATTTACATCATAATAAGCCATAAACCATCATCCTTGAAACCCTAACTCCTCATAAACCCTAACCATGTTGCTTGGCCGAAATTGTAAGGAGGGGTTCTATCATTCAATTGATATATATAAGGTAGCACAAGATAAGGAAAAGACCATACATTACTTATAAAGCCATAGGAAGCCATTAGGGCTCATGATTAGGGTTAACCCTAACCCCTAGCCCTTCTTCTTGGGGTTGGCCGAAACATGCAAGGGCCGTGGGTGCATGAGTAAATTCATAAAATTTCTAATTAATCATCTAACACCTTCCATACCATACCATAGGAGCCATTGGAACCCTTACTTGAGGTAAGCCCTAACTCCTTGCCCTAGGACCCTTCTTGGCCGAAACCTTTGGGGTTACATGACCTTGTGAAACTTCACATAAATTACCCTCAACCTCCCTTGTATCATAAAGATACACAAGGTACATACTTGAAGGTTTAAATCCAACCCTAACCATGAAATCATGGTGTTGGCCGAATTCTAAAGGGTACTAAGGTACTCCAAAAATTCTCCAAATCATATTTTAACCTATATTCATCATAAGAAAACCTTAGAAAGCATTAGTGAAATTTTTAACATCATCTTGGACCCAAAACCTATGGTGGTCGAATGTCTTAGGGGTCCAAATCATAGTTTTCTCAACATCAAACCCAAACCAAAATTTCATATTATGATATACATCAAAGGGAACTATTATACCACAGGTGAGGGAGTCTTACCTTGGTTTATCTTGGTTATAGACCTTAGATAGGAAGGAAGATGAAGATCTTGTTGTCTCTTGACCACCCCTAGCCTTTGTAACCTTGTAAAAGCCTTGGATCTTGGTAGAGAGACCTTCTTGTGAATTTTTCCCAAGGGGAAAACCCACCTATGGGTTTCGGCTAGAGAGGAGGGAGAAGGATGAGAGGAGAGGCTTGGTGGATGAAGATGAGAGGAATAACTATTCTTGGTGTAAGTTACCATTTCTCTTTTTTATTCACCATAAAGTGGGCAAGTGAAGAGTCATGGTGTCTCTTCCCTTGATGACTCTTCATTTTCCCTAAGCCTTAACTAAAATCTACTTCATTCTTTACTAGCACTCCCTTGCTAGGTGAATTGGTTAGTACATGCATGGTTGTATACTAGGTCCAAGGTTCAATCCTTGGTGCATGCACTTTATTTTTCTATTTATTTTTATTTTTATTTCCCCTTATTTTCGAAAATTCTCCTAAAATTCACCCATGATCATGCTAATATTCCTAATTAAAACCCATTTATATTTATATTAATTTTTACCTAAAATCCACTAATAACCATGGTACTAGAAACCCCCATTAGTACATAACTTCTCAATTTATATGGGATAATCACGAATAATTATACTAAGGTTCATACTAGTATCTTTATGTTCCTCAAAAATCTATCTAGACATGATCAATATTTTAAAGAAAAATATTGAGAGAATTTTCCGGGTCGTTATAGACGATGCATGCCATAAAGCATCAGACAGTGATAAGGTTGGATCTCAGTTAGGGGTTTTGAGGTTATTGGCAAGATGCAGTTCGTGATTATCTTGAACAGAACATAATCAGTAGGGGAAAGATGGAGGGCCGCAAAAGTCTGAAAGTCAGGCCCTAACTCATCAAGACACGCTGGAGTTCTCTGCCATGTTCGAAATCAGCTCCCTAGCTTGATCTGGTGTCTTGTTAACAAGGGCTCCTCCAGCTGCAGCGTCTATCATGATCCTATCCATCTGCAATAAACCCTCGTAGAAGTACTGAATGAGGAGCTGCTCACTGATCTGGTGCTGTGGGAAACTAGAGCAAAGCTTGCTGAACCTTTCCCAATAGTCATAAAAAGTCTCTCCCACCACATTCTGTATGCCACATATGCTCTTTCTGATGATTGCAGTTCTGGAGGTTGGGAAGTATTTTTCTAGAAATGCCTTCTTCATAGAAATCCAGCTAGACACATGCCTAGTAGGTAAATAGTAGAACCAATCCTTTGCTGCTCCAGTAAGGAAAAATGAGAATGCCCTCAGCTTAATATCTTCTTCTGAAATCCCCTGAGACTTCATGGTGGAGCAGACTACGTGAAATTCATGCAGATGTCTGTTTGGATCTTCTCCAGATAATCCTTGAAATTTAGGTAACAAGTGGATGAGTCATGATCTAAGCTCAAAATCGCCAGTCAGCTCTGGATAAGCAATGCAGGAATACTGAAAGGTATCATCTGGCGCTGCAAGTTCTTTCATGGTCTTCTGGTGGTCTGCAATGATAATGCCTGAATGAGTAGGAATAGTCTGAAGAGGAGGAATGTCAATAGCCTCGGAAATTATGCCTTGGTTCCTCCTTACTCTAAAAGTTCTCTCAATTTCAGGGTCAAATTCCTCTAGATCACCACCTGCAGACCTGGTCATAAAATAAACAAATCGCAGCAAATGTGTATGGAAAAATAAAACAGATAAAGTAAATCACAAGATATAGCAGTAAGCACGCAAGCAAAAATCAAACAAACTCAACACGTAGATTCCCCGGCAACGGTGCCAAAAATTTGATAACCCCCAAAATAGATGTCACGAATGTGGGTCTCAAATTTAGATATTTCAACTGCTGGAAACCCTAGCTCACAATTTAAATGTAGTAAAGGGGCCACAGGTCGTATTTTTCCTAGGACTAGTTCAGGATGTTTGGTTCAAGGTCGAATTTATGTGTCGTCAAATATTTTTGGGTTTTAAATAAGATTTGGGTTTTGTTTGCAATCAGGAATGAAATCACAGTGAAAAGGAAAGAAACTTAACTAGACGAACTTAAACTAGGCAATGGCAGTTAATGAACTCAACCAATGAAGAAAATAATCGAACCAATGTAAATTCGCAGAATTTGGAGGACTAAAATGATACCAAGTGCAATAGTAAACTAAACGTTATGTTTAACTTCAGGAATTACAACTCAAAACAAACCGCATGCAAGCAAGCTATACACCAATCCATACTGAATTTTCACTTGATACAAACTTGCAGAAATGATAACTGATAACTTGCAGGAATGATAACTTGTAGAAAAAAAAACCGAATGCAGGAATTAAGTTGTGTGTAACTTGGTACCAATCAGTGCTTAAGATTCATTTGATACAACATTCAGAAGCTATGAAACTAATACGTAGAAAGGAAACTGATCAATTCAGAAACACCGAATGCAGAAATTCAGCAACATCCCGAATGCAGAAACAAACAGAGCAAGATGAAATTGAGTGCACAAATCTAATGTTCAGAAAAGATGAAGAAGAACTAATGTTCACTTGATACTAAAGGCAGAAGCTATAAACTAACAATTCAGAAATTAAACTGATGTGCAGAAATGATACAAAACTCTGCTAAACTGTAAAAACTAATACGCAGAAAAACTAATGTAACTGAGGCAAGATGATACGCAAAAATTGATATCAAGTGCAATGTAAATGAAGCAAGCTGCAATGTAAGTTTAGAAGAAGAACTAATGTTCGCTTGATACAAAATTCAGAAACTATGAACTGAAACATGGAGAATTGAAACTGATACGCAGAAATAGAACCCGATACGCAAGTAAGCTGAGATCAAGTGCCATAGCACACTAAACATTGTGTCCAATTTCAGGAATTAAAACTCGAAACAAGCTGAATGCGAAACAAGCTGGTATTAAGTGCAATTGTTCACTAAACAAGCAACCTTTCTGATAAGAATGCAGAAATAAAAAAAACTTAAGAATGCAGAAATGAAAACTAATGTTCAGAAACGATGCTGATGTTCAGAAATGAAAATCCACAAAAAAAACTAAACATCGATCCCTTCCCTTGGTACAAGTTCTTCTTGCTGTCACACAAGAGTCAGCCACGAACCCCCTAGCTTGACGAATCACTTGAATTTCCGACCCCGCGATCAATTTAGCTCAAAACTTGCATCCAGCTGAATACATCCATCCGATCTCCTCATACTCGCTGTGTAGGATTGTAGTGATGACTTAGGAATGATCAGAGCCACTCGAAGAACCCTCCAGCTAGCTCAGGTGGATGAAGAATGAAACACAACGGAGATTCGATCAGGTGAATGGCAGAACTGGTGAAACCCCCACTTAGCTCTGTTCAGTGACGAATTTGAGCTGAAATCCTCATGGAGAAGTAGTCCCGACGATCTAGAACTCAATCCAAATTCTGAATCAATGCGGTCGCACGATCGCATGAGAAGAATTAAAGAAGAAAAGGAAGACACAATGAACGCTAATCTGCGGCGAAGACGCGACAACTCTGCAATGGGAGAAGATTAAGTTTAAATACTTAGCAACGGATGGCCCAGATTGTTTAGGACTCATCCAACGGTTGAATCTCAGCCGATCGAGCCCAATCTCTCTAAATCTCAATCATGGGTTAGGATCTGCCTCTCAGTAGCTCGGATCTTCCATATTTGCAACGGATGGCTCAGATCAACCTGATCTTTGAATAGACGATCTAGATCCTCTTGAGCTTGATCCAATGGCTGGCTGATCTCTGATTTGAATGAAACTTTCAGATCTTGATCTGGGTTCATGATTAGCTTTATCCCTAGCTCGGATTGCATCAAAAGTTCGCAGATGGCTCAGATCTAGCCGTTTTTGAATCGGACGACCCATATTAGTTTGATGCTTGATCACTCGATCCAGATCCAATTCTGACTCAAGTTTGACCCAGCATGCCCTAGGTCCATGATCCTTCCAAGCCTTTAAAAGTAAATTCATAATTTAGTGCCAAAATATTTCAAATGTATAAAGATTTACAATAAAGCCCAAAATAGAATTAATTCATAGAACCTAGGGTAAATTCAAGATTAAGCAGGTAAAATATGGGTCAAACATGAATTTTAGAGCCTGAAATGATCAACAAAATAGTACTTATCAAGTCCCCCACACTTAAATTTGAGCGTCTCGCGAAAACTACTAATTATGTATCCCTTAGATTCTTTCCAAACATAGTTAGAAGCAATTGAAAAGAAATTACCTAAGGTTGTCAATTCTCAAAAAATCTAAGCTCTATGGATTAGTATTTTGTCCTTAAATCAACAACTTAGCATTTTCATCCTTCATGATTCATTGAGATGAATTTAACTCACTAAGCCTTTCAAGGAAAGTTTTGGTGGCTCTCTTCTTGAGTTCTAAGTTCATGATGAAAGTGGAGCTCACTCAAACACAACATGCTTTTTGCACTATCATAGGCTTGCTTGTTATCTACTCTCCACCATTAGTCATGATTCTGAACCACATCTACAAAAATTTATTCAAACAAGCTAAAGACATATGAAACGGTAAGAATGAAGTAAAAGTTTAGGAAATAGAAAAGTTGACAAAGTGGAAAACTTGGATGCTCAAGAATATTCCCAATGCACTTTGCCCTCTTTATAGTCCTCTAGTGAAGTCAGAATTATGGTGGAGCAAGAATTTGATTCGGATGAGAAGAACTTCACTGATTTCTTTGTGCCCAAAACTGCAATTGCGTGCCACTTTGTTTCTTTTTTTTCTGTCTCTGCTTTTATGGTCAGCTGCTAATTTTCTATTTTTGATCTTCATTTTGTTCAGTCATGTTGTGCCTAGCTCCCATGTCCTTATCAGAACTAGCTCCAATTCGTGAAATGAAACTGATTCAACACTTCTACGAGCTTGCAAAGAAGTTGCATTTGCTGTTCCCTTAGTTTCCAGCTCTTCTTCTTTTTCATAGGTGCATTTTTCAGCTTACATTCTGCAATTCCCATGGAAACATAACCGAATGCTTATAGGCTGCCAAATTCTTCAATTGTGCCAGATTTCGCAGCTTCAAGAAGTACAAAGTTCCAAGACAAACTATCAACTTCCAAGATCACCAGAACATTCAGATTCCAAGCTCTTTTTCCATTTAATGTGCTTGATACTTTGCTTGGCCTCACTGTTTTATTCAGTGGCCAAACTTCCTCATCTCCATCAAGAATTACGACCATGTATCAGCAATTTTTACAACTCTGCTGCTCTCCAGAAATTCTGATAGCTGGTGAAAGGTTTTCTTCTTAATCCTTGTCAGCAACCTTTGCAATTCGACTTCTATTAAAACAACCCAGCTTAAGTTGAATTCTTTCCAGCACTTTTCAGACTAGCTGCAATCGAACTGTGCAGCTGTAATTCAACTTCTAGAGAAAGGTTACTGACAAAAAAATTTCTTAACTTCCATAATTCCAACTTCCCAATTCCTTATCCAAACAATTTCTGACCAAAAACTGCTTCACATTCAATTGTGGCTTCCACCATTCCGATCGATTCTTAGAATTCTTGGACTTGCAAGAATTTTCATTGTAATTGTTTCCTCTCCATGCTCTTCACTGATTTCTGTGTCCAATTCATTACTATCACTCCTTTTTTTCTGTTGGATTTCATTCTTGATACTCTCTTCATGCCATTTCCTTTCCACTTTGGCACAGAAAAAAAAATTTCTTCAGCCAAATTTGCAATGAGAGAACAACTTCACCTCATTTCGGAATTTGACTTCAAATGACCATTAAAAACTTGGATCTTCAAATTATAATCAGGAATCTAGATACTTCAATTGTTTCCCTCCTTAACCGCTTCTTCCACTTGTTCTTGATACCAAACTCAACTCAAATTGGCACCTTTTTGGCTTCAACCGCAGAAAATTTTTTTCTTGAAATGAAATGCATCCTTAATACAAAATAATTCCAAAACACTAGCCACCTCTCCCACACTTAATCTTTTGTCCGTCTCGGGCAAAGTAACATTAAGAAACATCCCAAACAAACAAGTCCATGGAGAAGTATGGTTAAGAGCAGAAAATATAGGAAGGAAAATAGAATAGATTATGTATCAACTATGAGTTTGCCAAAAACTGATATGGAAAGGAAGAACAAATTGATTAGCTTTTATAGATGTGGTCCAATCATAGAAAAATAGTTTTGAAAGAACCTAAGCAAGTTCTAGAGCACAATTACATGAGTGTATCACGAAAATTAGGCTAAATCCTCACTAGGTAGCAATAATTCATCTCAAGTCATCAATCTAGAATCTATGTCCAAGTAGTACTCAAGCAACCAAGAATTTCATCCATTAGCTCAATCCTTAAGTTTTAACAATCGAATTTAATTTGTTTTCAAGAGACTCTAAAATGATATTGAGACAACCTAAAGGGATACATTTATTCTTACTTACTAAGAAAAAGTGCCAAAAGAAATAACATGATATTTACAATGTCTATTTATTCATCCTCTTCTACCTAAGAATTTATTATCAAAAACTCACTTCAACGAGAAAGATTTACTTCTAGAACATGAAGATGATATATACAATGGAATCAAAGTGCAAGAAAAGTAAACTCCCCTTAATTTGGGTAGATAACGTCTTTGATGTTCAAACCATGCACCTCTAGCTCCTTTAATTCTTCAAAGTACTTTTTGAGTCGGTGGCCATTGACTTTCCAAACAAAACCGTTAGATTCATCTTTAATTTCAACAACTCCATAGGGAAAAATGTTAGTTACAATAAATGGACCATCCCACCTTGACCTTAACTTATCTTTTATCAATTTGAGTCTTGATTTGTACAATAAGACCTTGTCACTAATTTGGAAGTCTTTCTTCAAGATGTGCTTGCCATGGAAGTTTTTGGTCTTTTCCTTGTAGATCCTTGAATTTTCAAATGCTTCTAGCCTAATCTCTTCAAGCTCTTGAAGTTGAAGTTTTCTTTCTTTTCCCACCTTGGTAGCATCAAAGTTACACGCCTTTACTGCCCAATATGCTTTGTGGTCTATTTCCACGGGAAGATGACAAGCTTTTCCATACACTAAGCGGTAAGGAGACATTCCAATGGGGGTCTTGTATGCCGTTCTATAGGCCCATAATGCATCGTCAAGCCTCTTGCTCCAATCTTTTCTAGTGGGCCCAACGGTCTTTTCCAAAATTAATTTGATCTCTCTATTAGAAATTTCAGCCTGTCCATTTGTTTGGGGATGGTAGGATGTAGACACATTGTGCACCACCCCATACTGTTGGATCGTGAGAACCGATAGAGGGGGGTGAATATCGGAAAACGTTCGGATTTAAGATAGAGAATTTGCACAGCGGAATATTAAAATAAAATACGCAGACACGGTGATTTTTACTTGGTTCGGAGCCTAGGTCGACTCCTACTCCAAGGCCCACGGTCGTTGACCGTTTTCTGCGGGCAATTCTATAAGTTCGCAAATCAGTTTATAGTATTGAGTTACAAATATAGCACAGTAAACTTTAACAAATGAAAAACTCTTCTTTTACCGACGTCCGAGATAGGTTGTCTTTTTCGGAGCAGCGGGACGTCGTCGGCTCGAGTTGGGAGGTTTCCGGAGCTAGGCGTGAGAGCAGAAGAGCGTAGAAGCGTTGAGTCGAAGTTGTTGTTGAAAGCCTGGGCATTGGGTGCTATTTATAGCACCTCGGGGCGCCCTGGATGTCGGGGGCGCCCCCCCCCCACGTGTCATGCGATCCGAGCTTCGTTCGGTCAACCTCTATCCCACTCGAATAGGAATGAGGTTTGACATTGGGGGCGCCCTAGACGCTGGGGGCACCCTGCTTGACTCCTTCAGCGCGGGCTTCTCGGCTGGATAAGGGTAATCGGCTTCGCTGGTGTAGGCGCGGGGCGCCCTGGGCACTGAGGGCGCCCTGGGTGTTCGGGGCGCCCTGGCTACTGGGGGCGCCCCGGCCAGTGGTCAGCCGAAGCCTTTGTTGCTTCGCTTGTTTTGTGTTGCCCCTGGGGGCGCCCGGGACACTGAGGGCACCCTGCTCAGCTACTTGCCTCTCTCCTTTGGGCATTCTGAGCTGCAAACACACGTTCCTTCGGTCCTGCATCCAGGGTTAGTCCAAAACAATATAAAGCATTAGAGTATTATGTTTATACAGCCTTAGCTGTCTTGGTTCTGACTTTGAGCCTCCAAAATGGAGCCCTAGGTCGAACCGACGCCTACTGTTCCCTCGACGGGGAACACGTCCTCACCTACTCCTCTCGGGAGAATATACCTGATGCCAACCGCTCCTCTGGTTGGACTTTTGCCTAGCGGTCCTTCGCCAGGTCTTGGATACCAAGCTGTCCTTCGCCCGGTGCCTAGCAGTCCTTCACTAGGTCTTGATGACTAGCAGCCCTTCGCTAGTTGCCTAGCAGTCCTTCGCTAGGGCTTGGTGACTAGCAGCCCTTCGCTAATTGCCTAGCAGTCCTTCGCTAGGGCTTTGTATCCTGGCAGTCCTTCGCCAGGTGCCTAGCAGTCCTTCGCTAGGGCTTTATTTCCTGACATTCCTTCGTCAGTTGCCTAGCAGTCCTTCGCTAGGGCTTTGTATCCTGGCAGTCCTTCACCAGGTGCCTAGCAGTCCTTCCCTTCACCAGGTGCCTAGCAGTCCTTCGCTAGGGCTTTATTTCCTGGCATTCCTTCGCCAGGTGCCTAGCAGTCCTTCGCTAGGACTTTGTCTCTGCACACTTGAGTAACTTTATTAGATCACAAATAAACTTAACTTTGAATCCTTTGCCAATGTCAAAACAAGGTTCGATATGGTGCTTCATGCACCAACAATCTCCCCCTTTTTGATTTATGGCAACACAATTCAAAGTTAAGTAAAAGCTTATAACAGTTAAGAACATAAGGTAAACAATGAAGTATAACTATTTATGACAGAATAAATGTAGAGTTTAAAAAAAACATAATGTAGAGTTTAAAAAAACATTTATTTTTCATACTCCTCCTAAAACCATGAATATTTGTGTTATAAAACACTTAAAACACTTAACTTTGACCTTCCCTCCCCCTTTGACATATATCAAAAACATACATGGGCGAACAAGGTTCGTAATAGGGAGTTTTGAGTTTTTGTAAAAAATTCTAAGTTTTTGACAAAGTGTTTTTTAAAAAACTTTTTATACTTAAACAATTTTCCATTTTGAAGAGCTTTGCAAGCCTAAATTTTGTTAAAAACTTTAAGAAAAATTACTTAGGCAAAATATTGAATCCGAATGTTCCTAAAAAATTTCAACTTTGAGAATTAAAAAAAAAATTTACCAAAAATTTGTACACTTAGAAAAATTTACTTTGTGCATTTTGAAAAACAAAATTTTTAAGAATTTTTCCAACAAGTTTTAAAAAATTTCTTAGAAACAGTTACCAAAGTTTTCAAAAAGTTTTTTGCTCAGACAAATTTTGTTTACCAAAAAAATTTTACTTAAAAAAAATGCACTTAAAAGGTTTTGAAACATTTAGAAATACTTAGAAATTTTTGAAGCACAGAAAAAATTTCTTCTGAATTTTTGAGGCACAGAAAAAATTCCTTTCTCTCCCCCTTAATGTGAAATTCTTCTCCTTATGTTTTAGGCCATTTCTAAAATAAATTTTCTTTGGAAAAAGGGAAGAAGTTTAAAGAAGAATTTAATTTTTACTTTTTCTACTCCCCCCTAGGCCATATATCAATAAAGAGTTCTAAAAATATATTTTGAAAGACATTTAAAATTTGTGTATCAGAGCTTATGGGTTTTGAAAACATAAATATTTGAGAATAATGTCAAAAATTATAGTAGTTTCTAAGTAACAACATTTTGAAAGAGTGAAGAATTGATGCAAAAAAAATAGTATTAGAGTCAAGTGTATATTTGCATTGAGTCCATGCATGACAAGCAACAAAAAAAAATATTTAATCAATAAGATTACTTGTTTTGAATATTTTGAAAAATACAAGTACTTTAAAAGATATTGAGCTTTTTGAGAGATGCAAGTACACTGTATCTTTGAAAAATATAAGTCACTTTGAAAGATATTATGCAATTTTTGAAAATATAAGTATTATTTGAAAAATATGCATTTTTGAAAAATATGCAAGTAAGGTATTTCAAAAATAATTTTATAAGCCACAAAAACATTTTAAAATAATATTTTGTAAGACAAATTACTTATGTTTTCGATACAATTTTGAAAATATAGTGTATGAAAACATATTAGTTAGAAATGTTTAATAACTCTTTTAATTTGACCTCCCCCTAAACTTGACGCAGTCCTTGAAAGCTTGTTGACTACAAGTATTCTTCCTCTGAGTTCTTAGGGTTCAGTTCAAATCAAAGGAATTTATCTAACAATTCCAAAACAAATAATTACCAAAAACATTTCAGAAATTCTTCTTTTAACTCAAACTCCCCCTAAATTTGACACATCCTAGGAGTCCTTGTAGATCATGAAGTGGACCTTCCTCTATGTCTTTAGGGTTTATTAAAATTAAAAGAATAATTTTGAATAACCTTCTGAGTATGATAATTTTCAAGGAGATACATTTTTGAAAACATAACTTGAAGTGATAACACAGTTTTCAAAAAATATTTTGAAATGATGATAATTTTTCAAACAGAAAGTAGTATACGAAGGTTTTTGAATCAATTTTTGAAAACCTTATCGAGATGATAATAAGATTTAGAACATAAGGTTTTTGAAAAAACATTTAAATTTTTTGAAAAGTATTAAAAAAAACTCCCCCTGTTTCCGACACAGTTTGACTTTTATCTAAGTTTCTTAAGGGGTTTCAGTGTTGAGCAGGTTTGACTATGTTGACTAGGGTTGACTGTTTTGACCAACAAAACAAGCCCTAGATTATATTTAAAACGAGTCTATTGAGATATTAAACATGAAATTTCAAAAAAATGTTAGAATTGAAAGAGTAGGGTACCGTAAACTGAAAAAAATAGAGATAATTTTGAATAACTTTTGAAAACATTTTTTTTATTTAAAAAGATAGTGAATTATGCTTTTAGGTCCTAGATGTCTCACCCAGTTCTACATGGTCAAGCATGTTAACCTTATGGGTTGTGTGAGACAAACATTTTAATTTTGAAAATAAATGATTGACAATAATTAAATTGAATTTTGAGAATAATTAATTGAATTATTTGATTAAATTGATTTAATTAAGATTTAATAGAATTTAATTGATTTAATTAAGATTTAATTGAATTTAATTGATTTAATTAAGATTTAATTGAATTAATTAAGATTTAATTGAATTTAATTGATTTAATTAAGATTTAATTGAATTTAATTGATTTAATTAAGATTTAATTGATTTAGTTGGTTGGGTTGGACTCAACTTTTAGGTCCTAAGCATCTCACCCATTTCTAAGTGACAAAACAGGATATATATCCTTAACTGTTTTGTGAGATGCATTAATTTTATCTTTGATGTTAACACTATGATTTAATTGAAGCTTGTGTTAGATTCGAGTTTAACAAATAATAATTTAAAAGTGAGTTTCGATAATTGGCTTCCAGGTCTTGGCGAGGCACAGAGGCCTTCTTTGGCCGTAGCCTTATTGGATCAACAACCCTTTCCTAGACAAAGCCTTTTAAAGAAAGATCATTTTCAAATCATTGTCTGAGACACTCTGGTCTAACTAGCTTAGGATTCGGAGAGGTAGCTTCGGCTAGTTCCACCGGACTAAAAAGACCAAATAAGGTACTCCTTACCCTACTTGATTTCTTAGTCAGGCTTCCCTAACGTATTATCATCAAACTTTGTCCTAATACTAGGTTGTTCAAGTTTCAATTAATCAGGTTAGTCCTTAAACTAACCAATCCTAATTTTAAGCAAAAATAAAATAAAAATAAAATAAAATAACATACAATTAAAACAAAAAAAATGATCTAAGTTACATCATAATCATAATAATATTCTGGATTACCAAAAATAGCAATATTATGAATTAAATTTTCTAACACATTAGCCTTAACTAATTTATAAGATTCAATCATATTATTCATGGTAAATAATGGATTTTCAAATACTGTAAATTTACCTTTCCTGATCGTTTGTGCAGTACTCTTGTAATGATCACGAGCTAATCGGACTATATTGGGTCGATCTCCCTCATTGTCTTCTGATTCCGAGTCTGAGTCGGACTCGAGTACCGGTTGAAGCATCTTCTTTGGAGTTTTCCCTGCACTTGAAATTATACCTTCCTCGACCATTATAGTATCAGTCTGATTATTTAATTGTAATTCTGGAACAAATTCAAAATTGGTTACCATTTTTGTCTCAATCACTTTGCCTTCTAACTCTGGCTCGAATTCGCAATCAAGTATCGAGTCTATCTCATCTTTTGATCCGAAGTCAACTTTGAAGTCGGGTGCTGATTCTTCAATATCGGAGCTCTCTTCGTGTAGATTAATTAACTTTTCCCACATCTCCTTAGCATAGTTGAAGGATCCGACCCGCTTCAATTCTTCATTGGTTAGGCCACATTGTAGGATTGCAGTTGCCCTTGCATCCGTCTCGATCTTCCTCAGTGTTGGTTCACCCAGTTTGTCCCAAGTGATCGATGTTCCTTCTTCAGTGGGGAATGTGAACCCCGTTTGGATTATCAACCATAAATCCAGATTAGCCTTCAAGTGGGATTCCATTAGATTTCTCCAGGAGTTGAAATTTTCGCCAGAGAAGAGCAGTGGACGGGCACTGTTCCATTCTTGGTTGGCCATTTAGTTTATACCTCGTACAAAACAAAACACAAAAAAAATGTACCAAGACTTGGTCTTGGATTAGTAGTGCGGGAGAAGGGAAAATATAGCCCAAAAAAATATTGTACAAATTTCGAGGCGGAATAATAATAAAATAATAAAAATAATTTATGATAAATTTGTGAAAATATTAATTTTGTCAATTCTGATTAATGATGAAAAATTAAAAATTTAATTAAAAAATTGCTCGAATTAAGGTAGCACGAATTTCGAGGAAAATATTAAATAATAATAATAAAAAGTTTATGATAAATGTTCAAAAATTGTTCGTTTTATCAATTTTGACTTGTAGTGAAAAAATGAGAATTCAAAATTGAAAAAGGCGAGACTGATCGAGTGGTGTAGATTAACAAAAAGAAAAGAAATAAAATAAAAAATTTTGTAAATCCGAAAAACTCTCAAATTGGTGGTTGCACCAAATTTGAGCTTCCCCGCTCTGATACCACTTGTTGGATCGAGAGAACCGATAGAGGGGGGTGAATATCGAAAAACGTTCGGATTTAAGATAGAGAATTTGCACAGCGCAATATTAAAATAAAATACGCAGACACAGTGATTTTTACTTGGTTCGGAGCCTAGGTCGACTCCTACTCCAAGGCCCACGGTCGTTGACCGTTTTCTGCGGGCAATTCTATAAGTTCGCAAATCAGTTTACAGTATTGAGTTACAAATATAGCACAGTAAACTATAACAAATGAAAAACTCTTCTTTTACCGACGTCTGAGGTAGGTTGTCTTTTTCGGAGCAGCGGGACGTCGTCGGCTCGAGTTGGGAGGTTTCCGGAGCTAGGCACGAGAGCAGAAAAGTGTAGAAGCGTTGAGTCGAAGTTGTTGTTGAAAGCCTGGGCGTTGGGTGCTATTTATAGCACCTCGGGGTGCCCTGGACGTCGGGGGCGCCCCCCCCCCCCACGTGTCACGCGATCCGAGCTTCGCTCGGTCAACCTCTATCCCACTCGAATAGGGATGAGGTTTGACACTGGGGGCGCCCTGGACGCTGGGGGCGCCCTGCTTGACTCCTTCAGCGCGGGCTTCTCGGCTGGATAAGGGTAATCGGCTTCGCTGGTGTAGACACGGGGCGCCCTGGGCGCCCTGGCTGCTGGGGGCGCCCCGGCCAGTGGTCAGCCGAAGCCTTTGTTGCTTCGCTTGTTTTGTGTTGCCCCTGGGGGCGCCCGGGACACTAAGGGCGCCCTGCTCAGCTACTTGCCTCTCTCCTTTGGGCATTCTGAGCTGCAGACACACGTTCCTTCAGTCCTGCATCCAGGGTTAGTCCAAAACAATATAAAGCATTAGAGTATTATGTTTATACAGCCTTAGCTGTCTTGGTTCTGACTTTGAGCCTCCAAAATGAAGCCCTAGGTCGAACCGACGCCTACTGTTCCCTCGACGGGGAACGCATCCTCACCTACTCCTCTCAGGAGAATATACCTGATGCCAACCGCTCCTCTGGTTGGACTTTTGCCTAGCGGTCCTTCGCCAGGTCTTGGATACCAAGCTGTCCTTCGCCCGGTGCCTAGCAGTCCTTCACTAGGTCTTGGTGACTAGCAGTCCTTCGCTAGTTGCCTAGCAGTCCTTCGCTAGGGCTTGGTGACTAGCAGCCCTTCGCTAGTTGCCTAGCAGTCCTTCGCTAGGGCTTTGTATCCTGGCAGTCCTTCGCCAGGTGCCTAGCAGTCCTTCGCTAGGGCTTTATTTCCTGACATTCCTTCGCCAGTTGCCTAGCAGTCCTTCGCTAGGGCTTTGTATCCTGATAGTCTTTCGCCAGGTGCCTAGCAGTCCTTCGCTAGGGCTTTATTTCCTGGCATTCCTTCGCCAGGTGCCTAGCAGTCCTTCGCTAGGACTTTGTCTCTGCACACTTGAGTAACTTTATTAGATCACAAATAAACTTAACTTTGAATCCTTTGCCAATATCAAAACAATGTTCGATATGGTGCTTCCTGCACCAACACATACTTGCCAAGTAAAGCTTTCATGTGTTTATTGCAAAAATGAGATCCTTGGTCACTTATTATGGCCCTTGGAATTCCAAACCTGCAGAAAATGTGTGACCTGACAAAGCTAACAACAACACAAGAATCATCAGTCTTGGAAGGAATGGTCTCCACCCATTTAGAAACATAATCTACAGCAAACAAAATATACAGATAACCAAATGATGTAGGAAAAGGTCCATAAAATCTATTCCGCAAACATCAAAAATCTCACAGAAAAGTATAGTGTATTGGGGCATCTCATTTCTCGCTCCTATGTTCCCAGTTCGCTGACGTCTATCACAATTCTTATAAAACAGATATGCATCATGAAATAGGATGGGCCAGTACAATCCACACTCTAGCATCTTCCTAGCGGTTCTTTGGGGTCCAAAATGTCCCCCACAAGCTGATGAATAGAAAAATGGAAGGACAGAAGAAAACTCATGGTCTGGTACGCATCTCCTAATTATTTGATCGTTACAAAACTTTCATAAATAAGGATCATCTCACACATAGAATTTTACATCGCTTTTGAGTTTATCTTTTTGAGCCTTAGAAAAATGTGTAGGAAAAACACGTGCTACTAAAAAATTAACTAGGTCTGCATACTAAGGTGACTCTCCATGTGTTGCAAGAAGATGCTCGTCTCTAAAATCATCGTCAATCGGAGTACGAGGTCCATCTCTCTCAATCCTGCTCAACTGATCTGTAACTAGGTTCTCTTTGCCACTCTTGTCTCTGATCTCCAGGTCAAATTCTTGGAGTAGGAGCATCCATCTGATTAGTCTAGGTTTAGCATCTGGCTTTTTCAACAAGTATTTCAGAGCTGCATGATCAGAAAAATAATAGCATGTGAGCACAACAGATAAGATCTAAATCGATCCAAAGCAAAAACAATGGCAAGAAGCTCCTTTCCAGTGGTGGTGTAGTTTGTTTGGGCGGCATCTAGGGTCTTGGAGGCATAGCATATGACATGAGGTGCTCCATCCACCCTCTGTGCTAGAATAGCTCCCACTGTAAAGTTAGATGCATCACTCATTAATTCAAATGGCAAATTCCAATCAAGTGACTTAATAATAGGAGCAGAGGTAAGAGCCTCCCTGAGTCTATGAAAAGCTTCTTTGCACTTATCATCAAAGCAAAATTCAACATCTTTCTGCAAAAGTTTTGTCAAGGGCCGAACAATATCGCTAAAGTCTCTAATAAATCTGCGGTAGAAACCTGCTTGTCCAAGGAAAGCACGAATATCCCGTACGCATACGGGGTAAGATAAAGAAGAAATAACACTTATTTTTGAAGGATCTACCTCTATACCTCTCCTAGAGACTATATGTCCAAGTACAATACCATGCTCTACCATAAAGTGACATTTTTCAAAATTAAGCACAAGGTTAGTCTCAATGCAACGGTGTAAAACCCTAGACAAATTTTCTAAACATGAATCAAAAGACGTGTCAAAAACTGAAAAGTCATCCATAAATATCTCTATACAATGCTCTAACAACTCACCAAATATGCTTACCATGCATCGCTGAAATGTTCCTGGTGCGTTGCAGAGTTCAAAAGGCATACGTCTGTAGGCAAAAGTGCCAAATGGGCAAGTGAAGGTAGTCTTCTCTTGGTCCTCTGGATCTATACAAATCTGGAAGTAGCCTGAATAACCATCCAAAAAACAGTAATGGGACTTCCCTGCCAGTCTTTCAAGCATCTGATCAATAAAGGGTAAAGGGAAGTGGTCCTTCCTCGTGACCTTGTTGAGCTTTCTATAATCAATGCAGACTCTCTAGGAATTCTTAACTCTGGTGGGCACTAGTTCGTTTCTTCCATCTTCCACCACAGTCACTCCAGATTTCTTGGGCACCACATGTATGGGACTAACCCACTGACTATCAAAAATGGGGTAAATGATACCTGCCTATAGAAGTCGAGTCACCTCTTTCTTAACAACGTCCAAAATGAGTGGATTAAGTCTCCTTTGTGGCTGCCTCACGAGTTTAACATTTTCTTCCAAGAATATCCTGTGCATACAGAGAGCTGGGTTGATACCTGGTATATCTGATAAAGTCCACCCAATCACTTTCTTGTATTGCCTCAGGACTTGCAATAATTTCTCTTCCTGCTCTGATTCCAAATGTTGAGCAATGATAACTGGAAAATTCTGCTCCTCTCCTAGGTACACATATTTCAAGTGGCCTGGTAGTGGCTTAAGTTCAATCTAGCCCTGCTCAGTGGGTATGAGTGATCCTTGGGGCTCTGTGCAATCCCCTACACTATCATACCTATGCTCTGAATCCTCTGGAATCTCAATAGAAGTAGGTGATCCTTGGGGCTCTGTGCAATCCCCTACACCTAGAAAATCCTCACCAGCTGGAAGTGAATCTGAAATAAACTCTGAAATATCCTCAGTCTCAATAACAAGTACTCCCTTAGTCTCCTCTGAAAAAATATCTCCTCCAGAAAAATCATGTGAAACTCCCTCAACCACTAAATCTTTATCAACCAGTCCATCCAGAATGTCAATGCTCATAATAGAGTGATTTCCCCTAGGGTACTTCATGACATTGAAAATACTAAACTGGACTACTGTGTCCCCCACTTCCATCGAAAGTGTGCCAGCATAAACGTCAATTTTTGTCCTGGCAGTCTTCAGAAAAGGCCTCCCAAGGATGAGTGGGGATCTATGTGCAAGATAGTCTCCTTCCATGTCTAGAATGTAGAAGTCTGCAGGGGAAATCAACTTCTTTACTTTTACCAAAACATCTTCAATAATTCCTACTGGATGAGTCTGGCTTCTGTCCGCTAACTGAATTACCACTCCAGTGAGCTGCAGAGGGCCAATGCTAAGCATCTGGAAGACCGATCTGGGCATTACATTGATGGAGGCTCCCAAGTCTAGCATAGCGTCATGAAACATAGTCCTCCCTATCTCACATGATACCGTAAAAACTCCAGGGTCTTCACACTTTTGAGGTATGACATGGATGAGTGCTGAAACATTTTTTCCCAAGCTGACCAACTCATTCTCCTTAAGCTTCTTCTTGTGAACACATAAATCTTTCAGAAATTTTGCATACTTAGGAATCTGTTTAATCATGGTCAATAGGGGTACATTAATCTCTACTTTGTTAAACAATTTTTCAAGCTCATTGTATTCTTTAGCTTTCTCCTCCTCCACTTGTCGTTTGGCTTGAGTTTTTCGCTGTGGAAAGGGCAAGGGAACTCTCATTTCTTCCTCTTGAACCGAAATTGGAGGGGCTGAATTTTAAGCTGCTGTCCCACTTGATGTAGCTGCTATAAGGTCAGTTTCGCCTCTGATTTCTCCCTCATTTTCCACCAAAATCACAGGATTACTTGAGGAAGGAGTTGAGCACGGACTAGGGGTGGAACCAATGGATTTTGAAATCTTTTCAGGGTTGATTACTACTGGAAATGTAGGTGCTGCCCTGTTTTCAGAAAAATCAGCTCTTGGACCATTTTGAGTTGAAGTAACCTTCCCACTCCTCAAAGTAATAGCGCTAACGTTTCCCTTTGGATTGGGAGTAGCTTGAGAAGATAGTTGGCTTGATCCTTGAGCTTGAATTTGATTCATCCCACTAGCCAATTGTCAAATTTACCTTTCGATGTTTTGTATGGCGGGATCATTTCTTTGTTGTTGTAAAAGTTGTTGAAGCATCTCTTCTATCCTTTATTGTTGCGCATTTCCCCCACTAGAACCTCCATAGCCCCCTTGGTTAGCATAGGTCTTTGATTGACCTTGAAATGATGAGATCGGCTGCTGAAAAGTATTACCCTGCTGTGATTGTTGGAATTGGGGTTGTTAGGGCTGATTATAGGGCTGAAATGGCTGATAATTGGGTTGGAATGATGGTTGAACTTGCTGAGAATTATAGCCCTGAAAATTTTGGTTTTGAAGTGGAAATGGTTGTGGTGAAGATTAAAACTGAGTGGGCTGAAAACCTTGATTTTGTGGCTGAAAGTTTTGATTCAAAGGCTAAAAACTTTGATGTGATTGTTGGAATTGTTGCTGTAAGGGTTGATATTGTTGCTGAAAATTCAAATTTCCTTAGAAACCTTGTTGATTCCCTTGAAAAGGTTGCTGGAATTGAGGCTGGAATTGCTGCTGAGATTGCTGTGGTTGCTGGAAATTTTGTTGAGGCTGCTGAAATTGTTGTTGTGATGGGTTTTGTTGGTAAAAAGAGTTGCTATACTTTAGATTTAGATGGTCCCTCCAACCAGGGTTGTAAGTGGATGAGTAGGGGTTATTCTTGGCTTGAAATTGTCCCCTAACCAACGCCGTTATTGTTTCATCTTGTTGAAGGTTGGGACATGAATCTGAATTATGTTCCTGGCTAGAGCAAATACCGCATACCCTCATCACTTGGCTTGATTGTGGAGGTACCGAAAAACTGGGATTTTGGCTTGCATTATTAAGAGTCATTTGCTTCACCAATGATGTGAGCTCTACCAGAGAATTCCTAATTTCCCTTTGTTCATTAGAAGCCACCTGGACCACATTCACTCCTCTGGTGGACAATGCTCTGCTTCCAAACTGCTATGAGTTCTCTGCCATGTTCAAAATCAGCTCCCTAGCTTGATCTGGTGTTTTGTTAACTAGGGCTCCTCCAGCTGCAGCGTCTATCATGATCCTATCCATCTGCAATAAACCCTCGTAGAACTACTGAATAAAGAGCTGCTCACTGATCTGGTGTTGTGGGCAACTAGAGCAAAGCTTGTTGAACCTTTCCCAATAGTCATAAAGAGTCTCTCCCACCACATGTTGTATGCCACATATGCTCTTTTTGATGATTGCAGTTCTGGAGGCTGGGAAATATTGTTCTAGAAATGCCTTCTTCATAGAAATCTAGCTAGACACGTGCTTAGTAGGTAAATAGTAGAACCAATCTTTTGCTGCTGCAGTCAGGGAAAATGGGAATGCCCTCAGCTTAATATCTTCTTCTGAAATCCCCTAAGGCTTCATGGTGGAGGAGACTACGTGAAATTCATGCAGATGTCTGTTTGGATCTTCTCCAGATAATCCTTGAAATTTAGGCAACAAGTGGATGAGTCCTGATCTAAGCTCAAAATCGCCAGTCAGCTCTGGATAAGCAATGCTGGAATACTGAAAGGTATCATCTGGCGCTGCAAGTTCTTTCTGTAGGACCGGTGCCGTCGATAGAGGGGGGTGAATATCAATCGTGAAAAATCTTTCGGAATTCTTCGTAAAACTTTCATTCTGGACTTAGAATATTAGTAGCGCAGCAGAAAATAATTTAGAACGAAAAAACAAAGCAAGACAATGACACAGCGGATTTTTACTTGGTTCCCGACCCCCCAGGGTCAGTACATCCAAAGCCTATGCACGGGAACGCCCGTCCACTATTGGTCTCCTTCTCGGACTTTCCAAAGGCGGAGAAACCTGACTTACAGTGCAAGTTTACAATCAAAAGATATGGAAAACTAATTGCAGTGTAATTAAAGCAAACCGAATAGAACAAGTTTGAAGCTTGGCAGATCTGGACCTCCGAAGTGCCGCGCACTTCCTCCTGGAGCCTCCCGGTCGTAGAGCCTCGTTTCTAGTGCGTTGCCGTCAGTTAGAATGCTTGGAATGGTTCTTGGAAGTCATGTCTGAAGCAGAGGGGTCGAAGCCCCTTATATAGGCCTCCTGGCGGCGCCCTGAACGCTGGGGGCGCCCCGGAAAACTCGGTCAAACTTTATCCCTGCGCCTATCTCGCCGCAGCTGATAACAGCTTTGACTAGGGTGCCCAGGACCTTCCGGGCGCCCTCATGGAGGCATATCTGTGTTTTTGACATGAAACAGCATAAACAGGTTAGAACCCGGGCGCCCCGGGCGCCCCGAACGCTCCGGGCGCCCCGCTTGACACTTGTTCTGCCTGCTTCACTTTACTGCCTCTTTTAGCACTGTGTGGGGGCGCCCCCACTGTTGGGGGCGCCCTGGTTGCATGGGGGCGCCCCCCTTGATGGGGGCGCCCTACTTAAAGCCAGCAACCCATGTTTTTTCGATTGCTTTGTCTCTGGTTCTTGGTACCTGCAAGATATATAAACACAAAGCATATATACATATAATATTGGGCTTAAGGACTTGGTTCTGACTTCGGATTTGTACGAAACCCTAGGTCGAACCGGCGCAAGTTCCCATCCCCCGAGAACGCGCCTTTCACCTACTCCTTTCAGGAGACGGTTGCCACCCAGTCCTTCGGGTGGACTTTTGCTTAGCTTCCGATACCTCCGGACCTCGAGACGCCCAAACCTTGACCTGTCTCTACTCCTGTCCTTAGTCATCGCTCAGCTAAGTTGCTTAGTCCCTCGGACCAAGTCTTCATTCCCTAGCAGTCCTTCGCCAGGTGCCTAGCAGCCCTTCCCTAGGTCTTTGTTACCAAGCGACCCTTCGCCTGGTGCCTAGCAATCCTTCGCTAGGTCTTCGTTACCAAGCGGTCCTTCGCCTGGTGCCTAGCAATCCTTCGCTAGGTCTTCTATGCCTAGCAGCCCTTCGCTAGGTCTTTAGGATTTCGATGCCTAGATTAACTAGGACTTTTCTTCAACTAAGGTTTCTTCTCTTTTGCTCCCCTTTGTCTGTTCAATGTATCACTGACTTAAGTGTATTGTCAAATATTAAAACATTTAAAGAAGAACATCATTGATGCAACTTGCACCAACAATCTCTCCCTTTTTGATGTTTGACAATAACTTAAGTTAGATTGGTTTTAAGGGGCTAACTTACTATCCTTGGGGAAAAATTGACTTTAGTTTTGAACATATTTTTGATCCTCTAGACAAAATAAAAAAATTTTGACTTAAGCATTCTCTAGGAAAAATAAAAAATTTCTAACTTAAGCATACCTCTCCCCCTTTGTCATACATCAAAAAAACACAAGAAAATACTTGCACCAACAATGAGAAATTTTGGTTCTTTTTGAAAATACTTGGTGCAGAAATTTTGAAAGCATTGTATTTTGAATGATATATTGCATTTTTAAAAAAAATGCATAATTTTGAAAAAGATGTTATGCGCTTTGAAAAGTACAAGTACTTTGAAAATGATCTTTAATAACATGCAAGTACTTTTGAAAGAATTTGTAATTGCATTTTTTTTTGAAAAATATATAGTACTTTTTGGAAAATGCATAACTTTTAAAAAATATTATTTTTGAAAATATACATATTATGCCTATTTTGCAAGTACTAACTATTTTTGAAAGAGATGAGACTTTGAGAAATATAAGTAATTTTTGAAACATAATATTTTACTTGACTAAGTTTCTTTTCCAGTCTGACACAATCCTGGGAAACCTTGTTGACTACAAGGACATTTTCCTAAGTGTCCTGGAAAATTTTCAAAGTCAAGTAAATATTAATAGAATTTTGAAAAAATATGCTAGTGCATTTTGAAAAATGTGTGAACTTTTGAAGACCCAATATATTACTTGATTTGGTTTATCTTCCAGTCTGACACTATCCTAGGAAACCTTGTTGACTACAAGGACATTTCCTAAGTGTCCTGGAATTTCTTCAAACTCAAGTAAATATTGTTTCAAAGATAATTTCATAGGTCACACAAAAATAATAGACTAATAGTATTTTGAAAGACTACTTATGTTTCTAGCAAGATTTGAAAATACAGCGCATGAAAACATTTGAGATATTCAATAATTCTTTTAATTTGATCTCCCCCTAAACTTGACCCAGTCCTGGGAAGCTTGTTGACCACAAGTATTCTTCCTCTAAGTCTTAAGGTTTGATTCAAATTAAAGAAATTATCTAATAATTTCAAAACAATTAATTAAACAAAATTATTTCAGAAGTTTGATTTATACTCCCCCTAAAGTTGGCACATCCTAGAAGTCCTTGTAGATTATGAAGTGGACCTTCCTCTGTGTCTTTAGGGTTTATCAAAATCAAACAAGACAGATAAATTTTACAACATAAACCTTTTTCGAAAAACACAAGTGATAACGATTTTAAAGCTCAGTTTTCGAAAAATATTTTCAAATAATAGTAATTTTTACAGTGTAGTTTTTGAAAGCCAAAAAAAATAAAAATCACTCCCCCTGTATCCGATACCGTTTGACTCTATCTAAGTGCCTTAAGGAACTTTAGTGTTGTCCTAAGAGGCTTGTGTCTAATTGCGTGAGTCAAACAATTTTTGAAAAGATATAATTTTTTGAAAAACGTATAATATGTATATTCAATCAGACAAGCATGAATTCCATAAAAACATTATTATGTTGAAGCACTATTTTGAAAATATAATTTTATGAAAATATTCTAACAATTTTGAAAAATATTTTTCAATTCATTAGTCCTTAACATCTCACCCATTTTAGATGTATCAATACAACAAGCATGGTTGCCTTATAGGTGTATTGTGAGATGCTTGAATCATTTTTCTTAATTTATTAACTCTAAGATTTAATTGAAGCTTGTGTTAGATTTGAATTTGGCAAGAAGTAACTTGAATTTGAATTTCAAAAATTGGCTTCCAGGTTTTGGCGAGGCACTAGGCCTTCTTTGGTCGTAGCCTTATTGGATCATCAACCCTTTCCTTGACAAAGCCTTTTAATGAAATTTCATTTTCAAAATCACTTTTTGAGAAACTCTGGTCTAACTAGTTTGGGTCTTAGATCGGTAGCTTCGGCTAGTTCCGCCAAGATGGCTTCCCTATCGTACTATCATCTCACCTCCACCCAATACTAGGTTGATCAAGTTTCAATCATTCTTTTTCCTATAGCCATTCTAAATTATGCATAAAATTTAAATATGAATGACATGTCATATTTAAAATAAATAGCAAATGCATGACATGACAATTATGCACGAGTCAACCAATTCAAATTATTTTATTTAAGTTTCTAATGATGTATCAAATTCCCGATTTGATACATGTCGTGTGAACCCGCGAATATGTCAACCCACTTTGACATATTTAATGTTATTAATTTTATTTATTATAGTTTTGGGTAAAATTTTATTTTAGTTCAAGTTTAACTTGTTTAACGATTAGTTAGAGATTATATTGATTAAGGATTAATTAATTAAGAATTAATTGATGTTGAATTAATTGAATTTGAATTAATTAAGATTAAGTTATTAATTGAATTAACTGAATTAATTTCAATTAGGTATGATTTAATTAATTAAGAATTAATTTGAATTGAATTTAGATTTAATTTAAATTTAATTTAATTTGAATGTAATTTAATTTGAATTTAATTAGGATTTAATTTGAATTTATTTGAATTGAATTAGGATTTAATTTGAATTAATTTGAATTTAATTAGGATTTAATTTGAATTTATTTGAATTGAATTAGGATTTAATTTGAATTAATTTGAATTGAATTAGGATTTAATTTGAATTTATTTGAATTTAATTAGGATTTAATTAGAATTTATTTGAATTTAATTAGGAATTAATTTGAATTTAATTAGGATTTAATTTGAATTTATTTGAATTGAATTAGGATTTAATTTGAATTAATTTGTATCTAATTAGGATTTAATTTGAATTTAATTTGAATTTAATTAGGATTAAATTAAGATTTAATTCGAATTTAAATAATTAAGATTTAATTTGAATAATTAAGGTTGAAATGGTTAATTAATAATTGTGGATTTAAATTCATCATTTTCATTATTTCGAAGATTTCTTCTTCATCTTTATCTATCTTTTCAAGTTTTTCTAGTAATTTTGATTTATTTGAATTTTTGTAATTTTTATTGACTATGGCCTTTATCTTAGAAAATTCTATCTCCTCTTCAACATTAGATCTTTCAATGTCCTCAACATAGGTGGAGTAATTTGGGCCACTAATTAAGGTTTTGTAATAATCTTCAATATTTTCTATGATTAAGTTATTATCTAGGAGAATTTCATCTTCGAATTTATCTTCAGGCATATTTTCAATATTTTCAAGAAATTCAAAATTAATTTCTGGATTATCCTTAAAATTTTCAGAATTAATTTCTAGATTATTCTTAAAGTTTTCAGAATTAATTTCTGGATTATCCTTAAGATTTTCAGAATTAATTTCTGGATTATCCTTAAGATTTTTAAAATTAATTTCTGGATTATCCTTAAAGTTTTCAAATTTGAATTCGGAATTATCCTTAGGGTTTTCATATTTGAATTCGGAATTATCCTTAGGATTTTCGAGTTTGAATTCCGAATTATCCTTAGTTTTAATTTTATCTGAATTAAAATTATTAGAGTTAATTTTATCAGAATTAATTTTATCAGATAAATTATCAGAATTAATTTTATCAGATAAATTATCAGAATTAATTTTATCAGATAAATTATCAGAATTAATTTTATCAGATAAATTATCAGAATTAATTTTATCAGATAGATTATCAGAATTAATTTTATGAGATAAATTATCAGAATTAATTTTATCAGATAAATTATCAGAATTAATTTTATCAGATAAATCATCAGAATTAATTTTATCAATTTCTAAATTGATATTCTGAATTAAACAATTAATTTCTAATATTTTGGTCATATTCACGTTTTGTAATTTAACATGCAAAAAGTTAATTTTACTATGCAGTAAATCTACTTTATCAGAAAAATTAACTACTTTATCACATGGCAGTGCAGGAACTTGTAAAATTTTTGGAACATAAATCTTGTGTACCTTCGTCGGACACTTGTTTTTGTAATGTCCGTATTTCTTGCATTTGAAACATTGTACGTGACTTTTGTCTCTCCGGTTTCCTGGCGCTGGTGCCTCCTTCGCCACCGGTGATGCAGACCGAATCTTACAAGTGGGGCACTAATTTTTATAGTGCCCTCTCACCCTGCACGTGAAACAAATAATATAGAATTTACAAATGGACATTTTTAAATAAAATATACCTGATTCACCCCTGGGCTTCCCCTCAACTCCTGGCGTCTTTGCTCCGTCGGCGGTTAGTCCGGTGAAGAGCGGCTCGGCTCTGATACCAATTGTAGGACCGGTGTCGTCGATAGAGGGGGGGTGAATATCGATCGTGAAAAATCTTTTGGAATTCTTCGTAAAACTTTCGTTCTGGACTTAGAATATTAGTAGCGCAGCGGAAAATAATTTAGAACGAAAAAATAAAGCAAGACAGTGACACAGCGGATTTTTACTTGGTTCCCGACCCCCCAGGGTCAGTACATCCAAGGTCTATGCACGGGACCGCCCGTCCACTATTGGTCTCCTTCCCGGACTTTCCGGAGGCGGAGAAACCCGACTTACAGTGCAAGTTTACAATCAAAAGATATGGAAAACTAATTGCAGTGTAATTAAAGCAAACCGAATAGAACAAGTTTGAAGCTTGGCCGATCTGGACCTCCGAAGTGCCGCGCACTTCCTCCTGGAGCCTCCTGGTCGTAGAGCCTCGTTTCTACTGCGTTGCCGTCGGTCAGAATGCTTGGAATGGTTCTTAGAAGTCGTGTTTGAAGCAGAGGGGTCGAAGCCCCTTATATAGGCCTCTTGGGGGCGCCCTAAACACTGGGGGCGCCCCGGAAGACTCGGTCAAACTTTATCCCTACGCCTACCTCGCCGCAGCTGATAACACCTTTGACCAGGGTACCCGGACCTTCCGGGCGCCCTCATGGAGGCTTATCTGTGTTTCTGACACGAAACAGCATAAACAGGTTCGAACCCGGGCGCCCCGGACGCTCCGGGCGCCCTGCTTGACACTTGTTCTGCCTGCTTCACTTTACTGCCTCTTTCAGCACTGTGTGGGGGCGCCCTGGTTGCATGGGGGCGCCCCCCTTGATGGGGGCGCCCTGCTTAAAGCCTGCAACCCATGTTTTTTCGATTGCTTTGTCTCTGGTTCTTGGTACCTGCAAGATATACAAACACAAAGTATATATACATATAATATTGGGCTTAAGGACTTGGTTCTGACTTCGGATTTGCACGAAACCCTAGGTCGAACCGGCGCAAGTTCCCATCCCCCGAGAACGCACCTTTCACCTACTCCTTTCAGGAGACGGTTGCCACCCAGTCCTTCGGGTGGACTTTTGCTTAGCTTCCGATACCTCCGGACCTCGAGACGCCCAAACCTTAACCCGTCTCTACTCCTGTCCTTAGTCATCGCTCAGCTAAGTTGCTTAGTCCCTCGGACCAAGTCTTCATTCCCTAGCAGTCCTTCGCCAGGTGCCTAGCAGCCCTTCGCTAGGTCTTTGTTACCAAGCGGTTCTTCGCCTGGTGCCTAGCAATCCTTCACTAGGTCTTCGTTACCAAGCGGTCCTTCGCCTGGTGCCTAGCAATCCTTCGCTAGGTCTTCTATGCCTAGCAGCCCTTCGCTAGGTGCCTAGCAACCCTTCGCTAGGTCTTAGGGTTTCAATACCTAGCAGTCCTTCGCTAGGTGTCTAACAGCTCTTCGCTAGGTCTTTAGGGTTCCGATGCCTAGATTAACTAGGACTTTTCTTAAACTAAGGTTACTTCTCTTTTGCTCCCCTTTGTCTGTTCAATGTATCACTGACTTAAGTGTATTGTCAAACATTAAAACATTTAAAGAAGAACATCATTGATGCAACTTGCACCAATACTTTCATGGTCTTCTGGTGGTCTACCATGATAATGCATGAATGAGTAGGAATAGTCTGATGAGGAGGAATGTCAATAGCCTCGGAAATTATGCCTTGGTTCCTCCTTGCTCTGAAAGTTCTCTCAATTTCAGGGTCAAATTCCTCTAGATCACCACCTACAGACCTGGTCATAAAATAAATAAATCGTAGCAAATGTGTATGGAAAAATTAAACAGATAAAGTAAATCACAAGATATAGCAGTAAGCACGCAAGAAAAAATCAAACAAACTCAACTAGTAGATTCCCCGGCAACGGCGCCAAAAATTTGATGACCCCCAAAATAGATGTCATGAATGTGAGTCTCAAATTTAGATATTTCAACTGCTGAAAACCCTAGCTCACAATTTAAATGTAGTAATGGGGCCACAGGTCATATTTTTTCTAGGGCTAGTTCAGGATGTTTGGTTCAAGCTCGAATTTATCTGTTGTCAAATATTTTTGGGTTTCAAATAAGATTTGGGTTTTGTTTGCAATCAGGAATAAAATCACAGTGAAAAGGAGAGAAACATAACTAGACGAACTTAAACTAGGCAATGGCAGTTAATGAACTCAACCAATGAAAAAAATAATCGAACCAATGTAAATTCGCAGAATTTGGAGGACTAAACTGATACCAAGTGTAATAGTACACTAAACGCTATGTTTAACTTCAGGAATTACAACTCAAAACAAATCGCATGCAAGCAAGCTATACACCAATCCATACTGAATTTTCACTTGATACAAACTTGCAGAAATGATAACTGATAACTTGCAGGAATGATAACTTGCAGAAAAAAAACGAATGCAGGAATTAAGTTGTGTGTCACTTGGTACCAATCAGTGTTTAAGTTTCATTTGATACAACATTCAGAAGCTATGAAACTAATACGCAGAAAGGAAACTGATCAATTCAGAAACACTGAATGCAGAAATTTAACAACATCTCGAATGCAGAAACAAACAGAGCAAGCTGAAATCGAGTGCACAAATCTAATGTTCAGAAAAGATGAAGAAGAACTAATGTTCACTTGATACTAAAGGCAGAAGCTATAAACTGACAATTCAAAAATTAAACTGATGTGCAGAAATGATACAAAACTCTGCTAAACTGTAAAAACTAATACGCAGAAAAACTAATGTAACTAAGGCAAGTTGATACGCAGAAATTGATATCAAGTACAATGTAAATGAAGCAAGCTACAATGTAAGTTCAGAAGAAGAACTAATGTTCACTTGATACAAAATTCAGAAACTATGAACTGAAACTTGCAGAATTGAAACTGATACGCAGAAATAGAACCCGATACGCAAGTAAGCTAAGATCAAGTGCCATAGCACACTAAACATTGTGTCTAATTTCAGGAATTAAAACTCGAAACAAGCTGAATGCGAAAAAAGCTAGTATTAAGTGCAATTGTTCACTAAACAGGCAACCTTTCTGATAAAAATGCAGAAATAAAAAAAAACTTAAGAATGCAGAAACAAAAACTAATGTTCAGAAATGAAGCTGATGTTCAGAAATGAAAATCCACAAAAGAAACTAAACATCGATCCCTTCCCTTGGTACAAGTCCTTCTTGCTGTCACACAAGAGTCAGCCACGAACCCCCTAGCTTGACGAATCGCTTGAATTTTCGACTCCGCGATCAATTTAGCTCAAAACTTGCGTCTAGCTAAATACATCCATCCGATCTCCTCATACTCGCTGTGTGGGATTGCAGTGATGACTTAGGAATGATCAGAGCCACTCGAAGAACCCTCCAGCTAGCTCAGGTGGATGAAGAATGAAACACAACGGAGATTCGATCAGGTGAATGGCAGAGCTGGTAAAACCCCCACTTAGCTCTGTTTAGTGACGAATTTGAGCTGAAATCCTCATGGAGAAGTAGTCCCGACGATCTAGAACTCAATCCAAGTTCGAAATCAATGAGGTCGCGTGATCAGATGAGAAGAATTGAAGAAGAAAAGAAAGACACGAAGAATGCTAATATGCGGCGAAGACGCGACAACTCTGCAATGGGGGAAGATTAAGTTTAAATACTTAGCAACGGACGACCCAGATTGTTTAGGACTCATCCACCGGTTGAATCTTAGCCGATCGAGCCCAATCTCTCCAGATCTCAATCATGGGTTAGGATCTGCCTCTCAGTAGCTCGGATCTTCCAGATTTGCAACGGATGGCTCAGATCAACCTGATCTTTGAATAGACGATCTAGATCCTCTTGAGCTTGATCCAACGGCTGACTGATCTCTGATTTGAATGAAACTTTCAGATCTTGATCTGGGTTCATGATTAGCTTTATCCCTAGCTCGGATTGCATCAAAAGTTCGCAGATGGCTCAGATCTAGCCATTTTTGAATCGGGCGCCCCATATTAGTCTGATGCTTGATCACTCGATCGGGATCCAATTTTGACTCAAGTTTGACCCAACATGACCTAGGTCCATGATCCTTCCAAGCCTATAAAAGTAGATTCACAATTTAGTGCCAAAATATTTCAAATATATAAAGATTTACAATAAAACCCAAAATAGAATTAATTCATAGAACCTAGGATAAATTCAAGATTAAGCAGGTAAAATATGGGTCAAACATGGATTTTAGAGCCTGAAATAATCAACAAAATAGTACTTATCACCCCCCACTCTAGCAACGCTCTTCGATCTATCACCTTCCTCGTCACTTGAAGCTTCCTCGTCACTTAAAGCTTCTTTATCATCTTCGAAGGCCATAAATGTCATGTATCTCGTTATATGACATATCTCATCTTCATCCGATGAGTCAATGCTTGGTGTGTCCCATGTAGCTTAAGCCACCATTGCCTCCTTTTTCTCCTTCTTTCTCTTTTCTTTTTCTTTTTTCTTTTTTAATTCCGGGCAATTTGGCTTGATGTGTCTTTTCTTGTTGCATTCATAATAAATGACATTAGTGTTAAAATTTGAACTTTGACCACTTTTACCTTTTGAAGGTTGAAATATCTTCTTCATATCTCTCCTTGTAAATTTTCTTGTTCTTCAACATCATTTTCTAGGCATAATGAGCCACTTCACTACCCGACATATCTTCATCACTATCCGAAGACTCTTGATCGGACTCGGATGATGAAGATTCTTCCTTCTTTTCTTTCTTTTTCTTCTTCTTCTCCTTCTTCTCTACAACAAGAGCTATGCTTCTCTCTTTTGAAGACACGCTAGCTTGCTCATGTAGTTCAAACTCACAAAATAATTCATCAAGCTTAACTCTTGAAAGATCTCTAGAAACCTTATATGCATCAACCATTGATGCTCATAAGGTAGTTCTAGGAAATGATTGAAGAACATACCTTACTAAATCCCGATTTTCAATTTTCTGACCTATTACATGAAGATCATTTACTATCTCTTTGAATCTTCCGTGCATTTGACTCACAGTCTCATTGGTCTTCATGGTGAATGTTTGATGTTGGCCCACTAAGAAATCTCTCTTGGCTCTCCTTGATTTGCTTGATCCTTCATTCAACTCAATGAGCTTTTCCCAAAGCTCTTTAGCGGAATTAAATGATCCAACCTTGTTCAATTGCTCCTTGGAAAGTCCACATTGTAGGGTGGTTGTGGCCTTTGCATTCGCTTGAGCTTTTTTGGACATCTCTTTTGTCCATTCTTTAGTTGGAAGAGGTGCTCTGAACTTATCCTTCAGTTTCTCGAACCCATCTACAATACTAAACTAATTTTCAATGTCATTCATTAAATAATACTCCATTCTATTTTTTCAATAGACAAAATCATTACTGTCGAAGAATGATGGTCGTGTGGTACTATATCCATCTTGAAATGCCATTTTGATGTTTTGGTTGACGGTGAGTTCTCCCGAAACGAACTGTGCTCTAATACCACTTGTTAGGACCTTTACGTCTAGCTAGAGGGGGGGAGGGAGTGAATAGCTTCTCTAGGATTTTATCTACAAAATATTAGTCAAAGCATAAGAAAAAAATAGACAAAAAGAAAAATAATGAAGGCAATGCTAACTCCCTTGATTTACTTGGTTTCTACCTCTTTGAGGTGACTAATCCAAGGATCCACACCCACATAACCAAGCTCTACTATGCTTTTCTCCTTTTCAACTCAAGTTTGAAAGTGGAGAAACTCTTACAAGGCATTTTGCCCTAAAAAAAATAAAAAAAGCATCCTTTTATGATTCTAATAAAAAGGAATGCTATTTAAATATTTGCCCTAAAATTATTATAGACATTTTGCATTGGAGGTATTTTATCCAAAAATTTTCCGTCATCGTATCCAAAAATCATTGTTTATCATTAGTGGCACATCTGATTATTGCTCGGATATCGTTGATAGCCTTCGATAGTCTACCCCGATCAAACTATATCGTGAAAGAAAAGTGGACCCAAGGGGATCGTCATCAAATCCGACGAGATCGCAATTGACGACGATTCTTAACGAATTCATCATCCGGCTGCCAATCAGATCATCTGTTCGAATGGTAAAAACAACTCCTTACACTATCATACAGGATAAAATTGACCGGTCATGGAAACACTAACATCAACCTAAATTAGTGAACAAAAGGAATCCAAGTAAACGAAAGAACACCGCACATTACATTAGTCATAATTCAATTATAAAACAAGAAGGTTCAAGCAACAGCGACAACCGTTTGCTGCATCCAGTAAACACACATGATCGGATAAGACAAAGCTGCGACGGCAAATGGAAGCCAACCCTATCAATTCCTTCTGCCTTCTGGTTCGCCTTCTCTTTTCCATGGCTTTGCTGCTGCCGGTGGTGTGCCTCTCCGCCGGAGGCAGCACCACCGAGCTCCACCCCATCGTCATCATCCCCGGCAGCGGAGGCAACCAGCTCGAGGCCCGTCTCACGGCGGACTACAAGCCATCCAGCCTCCTCTGCGCCATCGCCGCGCCGAGGCAGGGAGCCCGCATGGGCGGGTGGTTCAGGCTGTGGTTCGATCCGTCGGTGCTAGTGCCGGCCTTCACCCGCTGCTTCGCCGAGCGGATGACGCTCCACTACCACACCGACCTCGACGACTACCGCAACGCCCCCGGCGTGGAGACCCGCGTCCCGCACTTCGGCTCCACCCAGAGCCTCCTCTACCTCGATCCTCACCTCAAGTATGCCGCTTCCCCTTTTCCTTCTACCTCCTCCTCTGCTGCTAAGCGCCACCCCCTCTATCAGGCATATCACCGAATACATGGCGCCCCTGGTGAACTCGTTGGAGCGCCTCGGCTACGTCGACGGCGAAAACCTCTTCGGCGCGCCCTACGACTTCCGCTACGGTCTAGCCGCCGACGGCCGCCCATGCAAAATAGGGACGCAATACTTGCGAGACCTCAAGGAGCTAATCGAGGCCGCAAGCGCCGACAACGGCGGCAAGCCCGTGATCCTCCTCTCCCACAGCCTCGGCGGCCTCTTCGCGCTGCAACTCCTCCGCCGCCGCTCCATCTCCTGGCGGCGGACCTACGTGAAGCACCTGGTGGCGCTGTCGGCGCCGTGGGCCGGCACGGTGCAAGAGATGCTCACCTTCGCGTCCGGGTACACGCTCGGCATTCCGGTGGTGGACCCCCTGCTGGTCCGGGGTGAGCAGAGGAGCTCGGAGAGCAATCTCTGGCTCCTGCCCTCTCCGGAGGTGTTCGGCGAGAGGCCTCTGGTGGTGACCGCGAACAGGAGCTACTCGGCGCAAGACATGGCAGAGTTTTTGGAGGACATCGGGTTCGAGGAAGGTGTGCGGCCGTACAGGACGCGGAGCCTTCCGATGGTGGCGGAGGGGCTACCGAAGGCGGGCGTGCCGGTGACGTGCGTGGTGGGAGGCGGGGTGGAGACGCCGGAGAGGCTGGTGTACGGGGCGGGCGGATTCGACGTGCAGCCGGAGGTGGAGTACGGCGACGGCGATGGGACGGTGAACTGGGTGAGCTTGTTGGCGCTACAGAAGGCGCAGGAGGAGGTGAAGGTGATCAGATTGGAGGGGATCTCTCACACAGCGATTCTGAAACATAAGATGGCTTTGAAGGAAATTGTTGCAGAAATTTCCAACATAAATTCCATTTTCACCAAATCTCTAGCTTTTTAAATTTCAATTTTAGTCCAGATCTAAAAAATAATAATTCTAATTAGATTTCTATCCGTATGATTTATCAAAATTTCACATTTTGTCAAATAAGAGTCGTTATATTTTGAAAATTGAACCAATGATGCCAATTCATCATTGCATTTGCATCCCAATGGAGGAAAAGGGTAAATTTTTCTAAACTCCACACTTACCAAATCAATTTTACATGTAATCCCTACACAAACATTTCTTTGATGTTTGATGAGTATTATTTGAAGAAAATTGAGTATAAAAGTTAGAAAACTGAGTATGGCAGTTTGCATCCACAACATCAATAACCCTGTACTCAATTTTCACTCTTTTATACTCAAATTTCACTCTTTTATACTTAGTTTTCACTGATGTATACTCAATTTTTTATCTTTTATACTCAAATCCATCAGGAAGTAAAAACAAAGAAAAACTTGTGTGGGGAGTGATTACAAAGTTCAAAGGACTATTAGGGATTTAATGACAATTTACCGATAAAACATACTCAAGCATATGAATAAATTCTGTATTTACAAGTATTTGACCCATATTAATAAGTTTCAGATGTTTGATTATGCTTCTCATTTAGTTTGAGTTTATTTAAAATAAAAAATATATGTGAGCGTGCATAAATATTCGTATGTTTTTAATTTTTCATGTCGGAAATGTGGCATATTAGCCTTTTGTTCGTAACTAAATGCAAATTAAATAGGATTTTTAACTTGGTAATGCAAGTAGGGCTTTGAATAAACTAAGTTTTGTGCTATTTTATCTTGTTTGAAAAACTAATTAAGCTAAGCTTAGCTTGATTTTTTTCTTTTTTTAGTTTGAATTTTGTTAAATTTTGGCTTGAATTTGATTTATTTATATGTTATCATCTTATTGAGCTTTTCATTTGAGCTTGTTTAGTTGTTTAAAATTTTATATTTTTTAACTTATTTGATTAGTTACTGGGAATCATATTACAAATTTATATTTGTTTTAAGAGTTTTTTTTTATTTATAAGTTTGATAAAAAAATTTATTGATAAAGATGATTTACAAATTTTATTTGAGGATATTATTTATTAATATTATTCAAGAACAATTTATAATTTTTATTTACAAATATTAATGAAAAAGTTACAACATCAACGTAACAAAGGCAACATAGGTTTCATAAATTTCAAACATAAATTTTATGATGATAATATTTCAATCTATCTCATGTAAACTAAGATTTTGCTTTCACGGGAACCTACAGCAGTGGTAAAACATTGAGAACAATTAAAAAAAAAAAATAAATTAATAGAATTAAATTTTAAAGATAGAAAAAAAATAAGAGTATTAATAATATTTAATGGTATAAGTAATTTATATTACAATGTTACGTTACTACTTTGAGTCGTGAATAAATATGGATGAAATCGGATCGTGCATAAGGTGCCCGTCTCACTTGGTTTTCACTCTCCCATTTTCATCTCTAATATTTTTGGTTGTTATACTTTGGTATAAAGGAATCGTCGCATCCCGCCGCACCTCCAAGGTCATCACGAGGTAGGTAAATCACGGTCCCGAATAATTAATGCACAGTTAGGCAAAAAATGATTAACGAGATTTTTTCAATCAATCTCGGGAGACCGGCCCGCCACACGGAAGAGAAATAAACAACAATAACGAAAATTTCCATATTTTATAAAATATATCTATATAAGCAAAAGAGTTGACTTGGTTAGTAGAAGTTCATTTACGGCAAGTTGTGGCGGACGATCGATGTTGTTCCTAAGCCAAGCGCCCAACGGAGCTCTCAACGCCACCGCAAAGCGATGCCCCTCCTCCTCCTCCACCGCCGCCTCCTCGTCCTCCTCGTCCAAACTCCCTTTCTCCATGCCCCACCCCTCTCTCTTCTCTGATTCCCGACGCCGCTTCCCTTCCCGGAACCCTAACAGACCACCCACTCTCTACCTCTCCGCTACTGCCGGCCCCATCCCTAGCCCCCTGTGTTTTCCCACCGCTTCTATACAGGAGGAGGAGACTGCATCGGCCGGTGACGACGACGTTCCTCTTGAAGGCGTCATCCAGTTCGAGAAGCCCGAGTCTTCCTCAAAGTTGCTGACTTGGGGGTAAGTTTTCCGATTCGACACAGTAGGTTTTATGATTCGATCATTTAGGATGCTGGAGGATTGGATGATGTATGCCTTCTGGTTTCCAGGCATGTAGGCCTTTTGGCGAGTGGGGACCTCCTGTGCCTTCTGGTCTTCTCGGTTGTAGGGAGGTTCAGCCATGGATTGCCAGTTGTTGATTTTGAGACATGGCGGTCGGCTGACCCTTTTGTGGCTGGTCGGCTAACTTCATTTTATTTGTTGTCAAGTTGTGTGTGTGTATGTGCGTTTTGCTTTCTCTCGAGTCTAATGTGTATATTTTGGTAGGTTGGGTTCTGAGCGCTTATTTTCTCGGAGCTTATGGAGATGATGGAAGAGGAGTGAGTGGTTTTAATAAAGCAGTTCTAGCAGCAACCAAATCTTGGGCAATTGGAATTCCAGTAAGTATTAACTCAGAAATCTTCATTTGAACTAATGGAATTTGTTGAGTGTTATGTAGATTCCATACTATTTGTGGACGCCTATTAAATAGTTTCAAACAAAAAGAAAACAAGGATTCTTTGGCAGAATACTCAATTCTAACATACCTAACTGGTTTATTGGAGGGATATCTTTCTGCTCTATATGCATGGTGTAATTAGTTTGTAGCCATATGAATGTGTAGTTGATTAGCAAATAGTAGGTTCATCACTATGTCAAACAATGTCCATTCGGAATTAGTAATGTAATAACCATGAAGGAGAGTAAGGTAATTTCTCTGTGTGAATCAATATTGGAGCAACATCCAAGACTTTGTTCCAGTTAGCTAAGGTAGATGGAGATTACTAAAAACACCTTTGCACAGGCTGACTCTGTGATCATATCTGAATGCATTAGAGTGTTGCTTTCTCTTTTCTATTTTGCTTTCCCTTTTAGGTAATATGTGCCTTTTTTGCCCTTGTTTATTCTAGATTCTTTTAACATGCTACATTTTCTTGAGGTTGCTAAATGGTTTAAATGAATAAGCTTCAGTACCCAAAGAAGATATTTTGCATGATACTAATGCTACAATCTCAAGGCAGTAAGGCTGCATATCACTTTTGTACATCTGATGCTGTCCTTGATGAAAATTAACATCAACATTGTACTACACTTGATCTTAGCCAAAAGGCCGAGGAAGGTATTAACATCAACATTGTAGTAATGCAATCTGGTTGATCTGATTGTGGTTGTAATACTAAGGGTTGTTTATACAATATGTAGATTCATAATAACTTATCCTATAGTAAGTATAATGACACAGAAACATTCCTAAAAGTCATCTTAGATTTTAGTAACAACTTCTGAGATTAATATGCTTTTATTGGGAATAAATTACAGAGCAAGCCATATATTATTGGAAAGCCACTGATATCTAGTTCCCAACAAAAAAAATGGTGCTAAAAAAATAATATTCTTATAGAAAATTATGGCCATTTTGATTGAAGTATGTTGGAAATGCTACTCTGGAACCTTAAATAGTGCTCGAGAAAGATCAACTTGCTCGGGAAAGATCAATTTACTTGAGAAAGATAATCTATTCGGGAAGATTTGTTACATTACTCGGGAAAGACTAATTGCTCGGGAAAAACAGAGTGATCGGGAATTAGAAAGAATCAACCTTCATGTTTTGGTATTCTTGGTGATCTTCTTGGAACTTGAAAAGGCTGATGAGGTTTTAATACCACTGCAGGCTTGTTTCATTGTTAAATGTACATTTGTATTCTCAAGTCTCAACGCCTTAGAACTATAAATCTCATTTAATAAAGGCCTTCGAAAATATAAATCTCATTAATGTATTTTTGACGCTTCCAAGTCTCGCCTATAAAGGCTATCTTTTGTATTGTTTGGAAGCAGATTTATTTTAAGATTAAAATATATTGTGAGGTTTTCAGCTTGTTGGAAAATTAAGGGGGCGTTTGATTTGTTTCATTTTTTATTTTCATTTTCCAGAAAACCGCATTTTTTAGTTTTCTGGAAAATGACTTTTTTTTCATTCTCCAGTTTTCCAGAAAACGCTATGTTTTTTTCTGGAAAACAAAGCTGGAAAATACAAAAAACATTTTTCGAAGAAAAACCGGTTTTTCTAGAAATAAAAATGAAAAAAGATGGAATAAACCAAACGCTCCCTTATTTTCTTGTTACCTCTCTAAATTGTTGGTGGATTTCCTAGAGGGGTGAGTATTGAGTGTGCCTTGTAGTACCTCTACTTCTCCTATGCTTCCCGGTACAATGATGAGCTGAATTTTTCATTGATCAAGATAATTAATGAAACTAGAGAAGGAAAATCCTGACCAAATGGCATTGTAATGGTTTTCTAAAATGGCCTACTAAGATATGCATTTTTTCCTTCCTGTTTTATGATCTTTCTTTCTTTTTCTAAAACTTTCCCATTTGGAAATGTTCCCTGAGTTTTTTTATTCCTTTTAAAAAAAAAAATACTAATGTGTTGTAATTGATAGGTAGGAATTGTTATAAGGTCTGGAACATCTGGTCATATTCCTCCAATTGCATTCATGTTGG
The DNA here is from genome assembly GCA_024364735.1 of Boesenbergia rotunda. Classification (NCBI taxonomy): domain Eukaryota; kingdom Viridiplantae; phylum Streptophyta; class Magnoliopsida; order Zingiberales; family Zingiberaceae; genus Boesenbergia; species Boesenbergia rotunda. The sequence goes on along the minus strand of JAGFNQ010007158.1, from coordinate 33,640 downwards.
TAACCATGGGAGCAACTGGGATGTTGCTGATTGCATGGAGGGCTTTGATTTCCAAACTCCTTTCGGGTAACCAGAGTATGAAGAATGATGTCTACACGTGGAAGTTCATTTGAACTTTTTGAGGTAATAATCTAGTCGTATTATCAAATATTTTTTTGTTTGATAATTCTTACATCTATTGAGGGGGCAGATTAGCAGATATGCATTTAAACATCAATAAATACTTCAATTAGGAAATGTGAAACTATGATAAATACACAAATCAAATGAGGAAGAGGAAGAAAAAAAAATTTAGTTAGTAATAATAAAATAAGAACAAAATTATTTAAGTATAGATGATAATATAGTAAGAGAGAGTCTCATGGTGTAAAAAGATTTATATGGCTGACCTTACCTAATAGGATAGAGCCTAAACTTTGATATGTTGTGTTTGGGATAGCGATCTCCAAATATATGAAGTTCAAGGTCGTATTCCTCCATTAAGCTGTAAGGTTATATCGCCAGGAATATTCAAGTGTTTTATTAAATATATTTACAAGGTCACTATCACATTCTAGCAGCTACTAATACTATATTCACTAGATATCATTAATATAAACTAAACCTGAAGGTGTTAGCTTATGCCATGCTCCTGGTTAATTCTCTCTAAAGCTTTTCTTTCCTCTTTTTTTTTTAATTGAAAAGTAATTCTGTTTGTTGCAGCTGTTGACATCCTTGGTTCATAGGTGGCGACTAAGTGTTTTTTTTTCGTTTATTATCTTTTTAAGTTCAAATGTGCTTATTAAGTGTAACATATAATCATGTGGCAAAACATATGACAATTTTGTTTTTCCTCCTATGCCTTTGTGACATTTTGGTTTTGCCCTTTCTGGCTTATATTTGAATGCAAATGCAAATTCTTTCACATAAGCTATAAAATGTGGATTGAATGGATTCTTTGTTGACCTCAGGTCTGAATCTTGTGATTAAGCTAATGAACACGCACTTTGTTCATTAGGGCAATGAAAGTATACCAACTTAAAAAATTCTTATATAATAAGAATGATATTGTTTATGATGCCCCATAATGACATGACAAATATCTATCACGGTTCACTCTGATCTTTGTTTGAAAATAATATATTACTATAGGAGTCGATGATTTATTCCGGTCTAACTGCATTTGGAAGGTTAAAATTAAGTAAACATGAATTGCTTGATTTCTATGTAGGTCCTTGAGTTTCATTAATTTAACAAACATTTAGGCCACGGTGGTAGTTGCAGCTGCTCTGACATTGCCAGCTTACGCCACCATTACTCTATGCCACCTTTGGTCGAAGTTTAGCAGCGGTAGATCCGACAATCGACGGTTCAATGGTTCGTGAGAGGTTGACCCTTAATCTTAACCGTCCAAATCGTTTACGGTTCACAGTTCGGAATCGCCGGTTCACGATTTGTCACGGTTCGAGATTATTATATTAACAACTTTAAAAATTAAATTTAAAATATAAAATTTATTTAAAAAAATGGCTTACACTTATATAAGTTGTCTACGTATCCCCTTAGGGTGTAGGGGAATCAAAGTTCACGTAGTTCTTTTACATTTTTACCCTTTTATAATT
>JAGFNQ010007158.1:0-32029 GCA_024364735.1 Boesenbergia rotunda | reverse complement strand
AATCATGTAGATTTGGTCATAACTGATTAGGGGGTTATGGTATAGTTGAGCAAACATAAAAAATGGGAAATTCTTACTCAATTAACGAGGTTTTTCTAACCTCGGACGATCGATCCGACCCACATAAATTTTCCACCGGCTGCAAGGGTAAATCGGAAAATACTCGTGGTGGGCGGTCTAGAAGCCCAACGTCTCAGAGTTCATGCCCCGTTTGGAGAAATTTTTTTTGCAAATATGTTGTAGCTGGGAATTGAACCGTGGATATCTGTGATAGCGACTAGTCGTCCTATCGTTGTATCACAGTGGGGGGGGGACCGTAAATATCTATGATAGCGACTAGTCGTCCTATCGTTGTACCACAGCGGGGGAAGGAAAATCTTCAATGCAGTTGAGGTGGTTTATTTGCTTGTTTCATTTTTATTACTTTATATATGATTACTTTTGTTAAACTAGATTTACTGATAAACTATATAAAAAAGAATTCCTTATATGATTTTATTTCTTCTCTGTTGATATATCTTCATATTACTTGTTCTTAATGATTTTATTGTTATTTATCCCTCCGTGTTGCTTCCTAAAAATTTATCAATGACCAAGTGATTAAATGAAATAAAGTTATAAAGAGCGTGGAAATAGTTGAGCAAACATAAAAAAATGTGGCAATTTACCAAAGGACGTACCTAAGAATTAAAAATTATTAATTCGCGTACCATGGTTTCTAATTTACCAAAGGGCGCAGGCCCTTAAGTCAACTTCCTATTATACCTCTCCCGTCAGAAAATATCTTTTTCATTTCATATTTTTGAGACATCCGAACCACTTTTGTAGTAAAGTAATAATTTGTGGTTCGGATGGTCAGGTAGTAAAATTTTTGTCCATTCTCTCTCAGCGCAACAACTTCGAAGGAGGACATTGTGCGTGCCCTAGTTGTGCTTTAGTCGCGAGCTCATCCCTCAAATCCCTCCGCCCAACCAAAACCTAAGCAAGTATCGAAAGAGTTAGTGTGTGATCCTAAGGCGACTTTAAATGTTAAGTCCAGACTGCTCGACACTATCAAAGTAGGATTTAGGATTTATGCATGGTTGATTTTTATGATAATTACAGGAAAAAGGTCTGTGGGTGGTTCATCGTCTTCTTCATTGGCATTAATCACCAAGGTATGTTAGCGATAGGCTTAGGTAAGAACAACATAGTTTGTGAAAATGTTTATACTTATTTTTACTGAATAAATTTATAATGTATAAAAACTGTAGGGTTCAGATGACTTTGGGAAAAAATTACATTGGTGCAGTGTTTTAAGCCACTTTAAATATTTTGATGAAACATTTGAAATTTTAAATGATCGACACATTGCGAATATCAAAGAGTCGCCCTTCAGTTTTTTCTTGGATATACAAGAATTGCAGCATATTCGGGGAATTTTGGTTAATATATTTGAAAGTTGGGATTCAACGTCGCAAGTTTTTAAATTCTCAGATAATAGTTTAAATTATGAATTGTAAACAATATATATAGTAAGATAAAACTTGGATATAGATGACCTTAAATGATTTATATTTGATCAATTTAAATGAGTGAATTTTAGATGAAATTCACTTAAGGCCCTCGGTAGGCCTGAAATAAAATCATTTCAGGCCTACCGAGGGCCTGAAGTAATTTTACTTCAGGCTCTCGGTAGGCTTGAATTGAATCATTTCAGACCCATGTTGGGCTTAAAAAGAATTCATTTCATGCCCAAAGTGAAATAAGTTGAAGCCTATATTGTTGATGATAACTAAATATTTTAATTGTTTTAGGTGTACCGGTTGCGTTCACCAGACGAGATGTTGCTTTGTTACTGGGTATAGTGGACCGTGGAGTTTTGATCCCTATTAATTCAACTAAAGCATCAGGTGACCTCTATCGTACTTCTCAAAAGAAAAACAACCTACCAGAATAAGAATTGAGAACTTACTTAAACATTATTCTAAAAGTGTTGAATCAGAGGATGATGTGTTATTAGTTTGTAAATTATATATTTTGTATATATTTGTTTGTGTTTTATTTTCGTCTAGTATATATAAGGTCCCTCTAGGTCTTGTAGATATTGTAGATGATTATGACAATCTTGGTAGATTCAACTGGGTGGAAGCTATCCATAAATTTTTGTCTCCACAATTACCTAAGATTGGGGAATTATTTTCATCAACTCAGGGAAACCAGAGGACCACCAACCTCCCTTACCTAAAGGGATTTGCTGGGCTTTTGGCAGTGAGTAGATTTTTGTTGATAAATTTGATAATATTTTGCTATCATTAATGTAATTGTCTGGAAAACTTTGTGTAGGCATGATTTTTGGAGCATGTACTCATTCAAAAACCATACAATGTTGAAGGACTCCGAATAGATAAGTGAAGAAATATTCTTTCGTATATTAGTAGGGTGAGGGACCTTGTCAACCAAATTAGGTCTGAAGAGGTAATTATTCTAAACTGTGATCTATGTTAGTTTGATATAGAGGCAGTAAAATTTGTGTACTTGGTAATTGACAGGTGATTGTTGAAATAATTCCTAACCTACATGAAAACACATTGTTTGAGAACCTTGAGATTGAGGATGACATTCCACGGGCAATGGAGACATCACAAGGACATCACACAGAAGATGTAAGGCCATGTGGGGAATGCATTCTTAAAGACACCCTAATCAAGGAGCTAACAAAGGAGAATATATGTTTGAATGAAAGGGTTAAGGAATTAATTTCAATTATTGAAAAAAAGGGGATGGAGGGTCAAGAAAACTATCCTATATTCGTTCCTCTTGTTGATCCAGTATCTTGTAGAACAAGGAGAGGACGTGACCGAATTTGATATGATTACAGGGATACTCCAATTGACAGTCCAGTATGACACCAGCTATTACATAAGGGGAAGCGGAGAAAGAAAGAAATATCAAATGTCATGGACAAGGGAAAAAAGATACTTAGTGAGGAGGATATGGATGAAGCAAGAGAAACCATTACTGTAATGGAAGTCATGTCTGAAGAAGATATAGAGGAGGAAAAAAGAAGGACCTCCGAACTATACAAAATGAGGCAACAAGGCATTGATGTATGTGAGTTATTTTCATATAAATTACGACAAATATATTGAATTTGGTCATTAATTAGTTTGGTCTAAATTTTATCGATGTAGTTTGTGAAGAAGCATTTTATGAAGTCGAAGAAGAAAAATCAAGATAAAGAAGTGACCTACCTGATAAATAAATTGGAGAACTTAAAGTAAGTTATGAAACATAGTTTAATTAATATATTTGGGGCTTTAATATATAATCTTATCAATTAACTTGGCAGGTTGACTAATGAATTTATCTGGGAGGATGCACCCTTTGCTTTGAATTTGCATTCATTCTTACAAATCCTCAATGGAGAGGTTTTACAAAAGGGAAGGTCATTGATGCCTTCTGTAAAATTATATTTAGGGGAGCATCCACATGTGGTAGACCATACAACAAGTCAATATATTATTCAACCTTCTTCACAGTAAGTGATGTAAATTAGTATCAATTAATAGATTGTAGAAGACCTAATATTATGATGTGGTTATTAATAATTTTGATTATGTAAATTTTTAGGCTTCAATAAAATCATCAAGAAAGTTTTCCCTGCAACAAGTGATGAAGATTGATATGATAGAACAAGAGTTTAGATATATTTTAATACCTTTGTGCAGTGATAATACATACTTTCACTTGTTGGCGGTGAATACAGAAGCAATGACTTTCAATCATTTAAATTCTCTTGCTAGTGGCCGTAAATATAAGCATGATTTTGACTCAGCGGTGAGCTACCTACCTTTATTCATATATATGTTCATCATTTGGTCAAAAATGTCATTGAAATTCATGATATATTTTACATGTATAAGAACTTAAACAATATACTCGCGAGGAACTTACGACTATTCATCCATATCTACAAAGTCATCATCCCTTGGACAAATGACCCTCCGTCAGACAAAAATGTCCCCAACAAGAACATAGGTAAGTAACTGAGGAATAGTTTCAAAATTTTAAAATCATGAAAGTATTTTATTAGCCCACTTATTGAAATAAAAAATACTGTTTGTTATTTTCAGCGTGGACTGTGCCTTGTTTGTGATGCAATACGTCCGATGTCTCCTATACGATGAGAAGATGGATTTCAAACAAGGAGTTATGACGAAAATGAGATTTGATCTGACAGTAAATATTATGAGAGACATGTATTGTAAAACATGAGATTGTCAATCACTTGAAGTAATGTTGTAAAAAAAAAATCCTTTGCTGGTGATTCAACTCCATTTGTATAGAAATTGTATAATTTGTATGAATATAATTTATTGTCCAGAAAAACAAAACAATTGTGTGATGTTGATTCACATCGAGTTGCTGCAATGTAGTGTACCAATTGATACGATAAGTAAACATAACTCATAATGATTGGGACTAAGTTTGCACACCAGAAATAACATCTCTTTGGTTAACTCTATCTACTGATATTGAGTATGAACATATCCAAGTATCGAAGGTCCATCAATGGGTTTTCTGATGGATTTACAACACTCCTATTGCAACATAATTTGAAAATACGACTTAATGGTCTCGAAGGAATTGAAATTTGGTATGCATTCTGTATTTACTTAGTAGGATGGATTATGCCTACCATAAATTTAAAAAACTTATTTCAAATTATAAAAACTATAAGAATGTTTTGATAAAATTTTATAATTAAATAAAATTTGAGGATTTGGTCACATCTTGTAGATAAATATAGAATATTATTCTATAAATCATTATTTTATTTAATGCCCAAGGTGAGCATGAACTTAAATGATTTCAGGCCCACGGTGGGCCTGAAATCACTTCATTTCAGGCCCAGTGTGGGCCTAAATAGCTTCATTTTAAGCCCAACGTGGGGCTGAAATAAATTTATTTCAGGCCCAAGGTGGGCCCGAAATCAAGTGACTTCAGGCCCACCGTGTGCCTCAACTGGGAAAATTTCAGGGTCTCTGTTAACCATAAAATCTTTCTGATTTAAGTTGGTGGACAATAAATTTGTAGTTTTATAGGTGTATAAATCTGACTCCATACAATAAATTCAGAATTCCAGATATGGTAGGTCCATGAGTGGGTTTTGCTCAAAATTCACTGATATACCTAAACTACTCCTATAGCATTGGTGATACAGCAAGATTAGAGGTTTGGACTCCAAAAATATCATCTCCTAGCTCAACCCTGTCTACTGATATAGGATTTTCAGAAATCCAGATATGGTACGTTCATCAGTGAGTTTTGCTCAAAACTCACTGATATACCTAAACTACTGCTATAGCATTGGTGATACAGCAAGATTAGAGGTTTGGACATCAAAAATATCATCTCCTAGCTCAACCCTGTCTACAGATATAGGGTTTTCAGAATTCCAGATTTGATAGGTCTATCAGTGAGTTTTGCTCAAAACTCACTGATATACCTAAAATATTGCTATAACATTGGTGATACAGCAAAATTAGAGGTTTGGACACAAAAAATATCATCTCCTAGCTCAACCCTGTCTATTGATATAGGGTTTTCAGAATTTCAGATATGGTAGGTCCATCAGTGAGTTTTGCACAATATTCACTGATATACCTAAACTACTCCTATATCATTGGCGATACAGCAAGATTAGAGGTTTGGACACCTTACCTACTGATATACCTAATTAATAATAATTAATGATAAATAATTAATTTTTTTTAGATGACAAATAAAAATTTCTGCCATTGGTGGGCCTGAATATCTAACATATCAGGCCCACGGTGGGCCTGAAATCAGAGATATTTAGGCCCACGGTGGGCCTGAATAACTCTTATTTCAGGCCCAGCGTCGTTCATCTATATGTGAATTTTAGAGCCTTGATAATTAAATATAAATACATAATCAATAAAATGCACATGATAAATCAGAAATATATATGATATATAACAAATTTAGTTTTAGTTTTAGAAATAAAAATAGATATAACCTAAATTATATTTATAATACATATAAAGAAAAAAGGCCCGTCTAGGGCCTGAAATCCTTTTATATCAGGCCCAATAGTCACTCAGCTTTATAGCGTCCCTGGGAGGCTAGTGCTAAGCAATCGTCTTCTAACTCTAGATTTGTTGCGATTTCAAGGTAGCGTGCTTGTCCTCATTGGAGTAGTTGTGGGCGACATCCTCGTCATCGGACTAGTCGAATTGTACGTACCCTAAATTGTAGTTTGTCATTTCAGTTCTTGCTTTTCACCTAGGGTTAACGATAGTTTTTAGTAAAAGACTGAATTTGAGGAGACCCTTTTATGAACGAATTCTATGTGTCATTTTTGTTTGTGTCAAATAATTTTTTGTTTGATGATTGCTAAGTTCGGTATGGGTCAAAAAATATCATCTTCAAAGAAAGCTGCTCTCACCAAATCAAAGAAACAGCAAGTCCCTGGGGGAAGTCATGGGAAAAAGCAGCTGACATAACGAAAAATCAAATTGCCTACCGATTATATAAGTTTTGCCAACAGAGGTCGAAGTAAACGAATGAATTGGAAAAGTAGTCTTTGCCATTTTAAAAATTTTATTGATTCTGTTCCACCCACACCAGCACAAGAACAGTTGCTTCGAGAAACACCCTTTTCTTGGGTCCTCGACCTTTCTACTACTTCTTGTGTAAGACCTCAGGTTCAGAACATGTTTGATAATTGGGATAAAGAAGAACAGAGCTTTGTATTCCATAGGAAAAAACTCAATTTCACAAAGGTTGATATATCACTTATTCTAGGGCTACCTGACCATGGAGAGATAGTCCAACTTGAGTTGAATGAGACCTCCACCCCACTGTACAAGGAGTATTTTGAAGATTCTAGTTGTTCTGCCCGGCATTTGGAGAAACTGCTAATAAAGTCTACAACCAATGACAAGTTGTATTGTCAGTTGTATATACTCTATTTTCTTTGTACAGTGCTATTTTGTGGTACTAGCAGTATACTTGCAATTCCTGCCCTGTCACTTATTGATTGCGTAGATGATTTTGATAATCTACCAAACTATAATTGGTGCAATGCCGTATACAATTTCATGGCTCCTTAGTTGGGAGTCATTGGAAAGGAGGTGACATTGAGGCATAGACCACATGTAGGTGATTCAACCCAAACGGCCAAGGCTCCCTTGCTCAAGGGATTTTCAAATATTTTGGCTGTAAGTTAGAGTACATATACCTGCTTATATAATTTGATGATGAATATTATTTACTGATTATAATGATGTTGCAGGTATGAGTTTCTGAACATATTAGTATTGCTGCTTCTGAACATCCTCATAGATTGCCAAGAATACTTCGCTGGACTTGACCTAAAGCCCATGTTGAGAGTATCAAGAGGATGATAGACCGTGTGGGCACAAATTTAATTATTGTTGATTTAATTCTGTTTGATATAGAGCATGATTTGGTACCTGACTACTCTCCTCAAACTCAACCACTTGAGGTACACTGTGAGGTATTACAGCAAACACCAGAAGGAAGCCAGGCAGCACAAGGAAGGCTACAGGCCTTACAAATGGAAGCCTGCAATATATGTACACAAAAACAAGAACAAATTGAGATCTTACAGCAACAATTAAATATAACACTTAAAAGTTTGGAGGAAGTCAAAAGTGAGACGGCAACAACCATCAGTGCCAAGGATCAAATTATTGCTCAGAAAAAAATAATAATTGCAGAGAAGGAGTCCCAGCTGAAATAAAAAGATGACATCATTGTTGAAAATGATAAAATAATTGGTGACAAAGATTCACAGCTTAAAGAACAAGATGAGCAAAATGATAAAAGGGTAGCTGTAAGAGAGAAGATCATACTTCAGGCTAACGAAAGAATCATGAAGCTGCATCAACAATTGCAAAGCAAAGGGTCAGATGAAGGTGAGCCACTTGCCAAAAAAAGGAAAATAACTTAGGTCAGACAAGTCTACCAGACCAAAGGCAAGGGCAAACAAGTTGTTCAGGATGAGGATGAAGATGAAGATGACAAGGCTCCTGCCCCATCAATGTCAGATACTATAACGCAAACAACAAAATCTGCAACCTCCACCCAAACAAACATATCTGAACATCAGGCAGCTAAAGCTAAAGAATTTCAAAAGGTGAAAAGCAAAATCTTGAAGAATTCCAGGACATTTTTTAAGAAGAATAAAGATGCAGAGATTGCTGAAACATTATTAAAGCTTAGTAAATTAAAGTAAGTTAGTTACTATTGCGTTTGAAAAAATATTGTAAAACAATGATGATTATTGACATTCATTAATAAAATTTAATCATTCATATTGTTATTAAGTTGCTTATCTTATTTGCATGTAGGTATGACTTGAATCCAATATGGTCAATGAGACCTTTTCATTAGATATGCAATCATTTTTGACAATATTTGATTGGAATGACTACACTATCGGGGATTGCATAAATACATACTGGATAATTCTTGCAAATGAAGCAAAAACGTGTAACTCACCAGACCGGCCCTCCATATTCTGTGGGGTGGGATTTGATGTAAGTCAATTAGCTACTTGTTTTGTTGTTTTTTTCTATGATTTAGTCCACTGATACTTCCTTTTTAATAAACATAGGAACTTTTTGAGGCGATTCACGCTCAGACATTTGAATAAACTATTGCTACCGATACGGATAAGCCAATTAGATATATCATCTGTCTTCTAAATAATGCAGATGATCATTGGCATATGATGATTATTGACCTCGAGAAAGGTAGTATCCATCAATATAATTCTCTCGGCGCCACAGAAGGGTACACTGCCAAATTTGAAAAAACTGTAAGTTTTCTATTTCATATATATACCTATACAAAAAGTTTCAGATCAATATAATTGTTATTAATGTAATATCTGTGTAGGTGACGTTTTTTAAAAATTTGAACTGGTCATATTACAAGATATGGAATAAAGGATTGCCTTCCATAGCTGGGACAAAGTTTAATAAAATTGTTGTAGAAGGACCCACCCAAAGCAGATCGTAAGAGGATGTTTATTTTTGTTAAAAATAATAATTGATATCATGGTTGGATTTATAAGATGACAACAATGTGAATATTAGTTTTTCAGGTTGGATTGTGCATTTTTCATTATGCGGTATGCTGAAAGTTTGCTTTTCCAAAGATCTACAGATTTTAGCCAAAAGCAAATGGAAAATTATCAATTTCAGGTGGGATATAAAATAATGAGAGACAACTTCTGGAAGCTAAATCTGTAAATATTGTTTTTGAATTTTGTTTTTGTTGATACTATGCATATGTAATTGTGATGACAAACATTGTATATTTGTAATTATACAATCTATGTACTCCTTTTCAAATCAATGAAACTTTGCTTTCGTTCATTGTTTTTGTCTCATATATAATCTGTAATATGTAATTGTTGTCGAACCCATCAGTAATATTGAACCTTACTTTTGCTGGAATCATTTGAATTCAGGACCACGGTGGGCCTGAAACAAAAGCATTTTAGGAAACCCACTCAGGGCCTGAAACAAAATGATTCAGTTGTATAATGTAAGTGTAATGACAAACAATATATGTTTGTATTTATAATGTATGTAAACCATTTTGATACACCAATAGAGCATTGCTTTCGATCCTTGTTATTATGTAATCTCTAATCTCTAATATGTCCTCTTGTCGATACTATAAGTAATATTGAACCTTACTTTTCCTCTACCCTAATTTGAATTCACAGCGCACGCTGGGCCTGAAATGAGATTATTTCAGGCCCACGCTGAGCCTGAAATGAGATCATTTCGGGCCCACGCTGGGCCTGAAACAAAAATGTTCAGGCCTACACAGGGCCTGAAACAATAATCTGATTTCAGATTTCAAATAATTGAATAAAAGAATGATTAAATATTTTATATAAATATATATGTTGTGAAAATATTTTTTATATGAAACAAGGAGAGTACCTAAATAGACATTGCATACCACAATTTAATTCCATCCACATCATTACCTCATAGTTTCAGAATTTGGCACAGTAGGAGGTTTGTATCATGGACCTATGATATTTTGATTTCTCAAAATATATTACCAGTAGTTAGAGTTTAGCTAGCTAGGAGATGATATTTTTGGTCTCCAAATATAGTCCTAATGATTATCAATTACATGTTAATACAGTATCAGTTGACACAGAATAATGAATCAACAAAGCAAACAATCAGAGGACCTCAAATGACAGATATTCACAAACCATAGGACTTCAGGACTTCAAGACCTGAAATAACATTATTGTGAGTTTAAAAATCAGAGGACTTCACAACTAATCTTTTCTGCTTACATAAAATTACACAAGAAGAATTGTATTATAATATTGAAATACTTCTTCAAGTTACAACATTAACAATAACTAATTTTTTGACAATACTATGGCTGTACAATATACAAAATATATACATTCAGTTCTCCTCCATATAAAATATACACTTCAATCAGAATATTGGGTCACTACATATAGCAATTAACTCAAGACCTTGGGGCTGGCGGCATTCTACATGTCCTTTTATTATGACCAAGTTGTTTGCACCGTCTGCATTTTAGTTTCACCTTGTCATTGTGTCTGGACTCTATCCGTGCCTTCTTTCGTCTACCAAGCTGCACAAGACTACGGGAACATAGAACTGTAGTGTCGTTTACTCCAGTAGGCCAAAATTGCTTGCTCCTACAAGGGAAAATACGATCCATGTAAACCCACTTCCAAGTTTCAGAATAAAAATAATGCTCACAATATGAGAGTGTTTTCATGTTCCTGTGAATGATTACGGCAATAGCATGTGAGCAAGGAAGTTCTGAAATTTGAAACTCCCCACAATGACAAAACTTTTTTTCCAAATCAACAATATATGAAGTGCCTCATGTTTCAACTTCCATTTCTGATTGAGAGTAAGGGTGAACCTTATAAGCTCTTGCTTTCTCTCTCCTTGAATCCATTTCTTTTGTAGCATAAAGTGTCAAAGCAACATACCATTTGGAGACTTCCTCTCTATGGTTATAGAACCATTGAGCAACTTTTCTTCTTGTATTATCAATTAACCTGTTTATGGGAAGCTCACGTGTAGACTTAAACAAAGCATTTAAGCTCTCCACACAATTCGTGGTAAGCATTCTGTACCTTTTCCCTGTAAAATGTGCATTTGCCCACCTTTTAGGGTCAATGTTCTGCAGCCACTTATGGGTAACTGGATGTTTTTCAAGCATTGTCTATATTATCATATCATATTGGAGTGTTGTGTTGGCTCGTGCTGCTGCCCAAAACAAACCTACAGCAGCTCTACTTCCAGTATCAGTTACCATATTACAACACATGTGGTGGCAACAAAATGCATGATGCGCGTTTGTGTATACTTTTCTAACTGCTGATATAATGCCCCGATGTCTATATGATACTATGGTGATTGAGTGATCATCGACAGCAAAGAACCTCTTTGTATGCTCCAAAAACCACTCTCATGCAGACCCACATTCAACTTTAGCTATTGCGAAGGCAACTGGGAGAACATTGTCATTACCATCAATCGTCGTTGCAATCAACATTACTCCCGGATACTTTCCTTTTAGGTGTGTGGCATCGATTCGATAAGTTTACACAAATAAGACCTGAACACCCTTCGGCAAGCACCAAAAGCCCAAAAACACCGCTGGAATTGATTGTCACCATTCCTGCATAGTACCACATACGTTTCAGGATCTCTAGCTCTTAACTCACGCAAATATTGTGGAAGATCTCTGTAAGCCTCATCATAATCTCCAACAACCTTTTTCAATGCTTTCTCCCTAGCTATGTATGCTTTTCTGTATGATATGGTCACTCCAAATCTAACTTTAATATCTGATATAATCATACTTGGTTTGTATTGTTCATTATGAAGAAATTGCTCTTTAACAAAACAAGCAACAAATGATGAAGAGCATGCATGATGATCAACACTTTCCCTAACAGTTTCACATTGGTGTTCCTTTATATATTTTGTAACAGTGAACTCTACTTCCCCCCTTGCTACTACTCTCCATGTACATGGTTGGTTGAAGCACACTGCTTTAATTCTATTTTTTCGGGTGTCAACTGTGTTATATCTCATATGCTTAACCATGACATGTTTAACAAGTGCATTCTTGAATTCTTCTCTAGATGGAAATATCTGCCCCACAAAAAATTCATGCCTATCTCTTGCCTCTACCTCTCAAATTGGTCCAGCAAGCAATCGAGAATTCAAAATAGAAGGATCTTCAGCTAATGGAAACTTCTCCTCTAAGTCACTGTACTGATCTGGGGGGAATTCATATTGCTCAATCTGCATATCATCGGCTTGGAATTCTAGTACACTTGTAATAGATTCTAATTTATCTGCATTCCGGATTTCAATTCCTTCCTCCCCACTCCAGGTTGGCTCAAAGAATTCAACAATTCTTGTAGAAGAATTCAAACCCTCACCTTCTAGATTAGTTGCTTCTTCATTTAGATCAATTGTCAAATTCCTTGTAATTTCTGATCCATTCCCCATGACAGCATTATCATCAAGAGTATTCCATATCTCGGATAGAATTTCGTTAACAACATTATCATCCCTGAAAAATAAATTATAATTACATTTTACAAACTTTGAAAATCATAATCAAGGACATAGGAAGGCCTGAGGGCCTGAAATATATTGATTTCAGGCCCTATGAGGGTCTGAAATCTTTTGATTTCAGGCCTCCCAGGGTCTGAAATCAGTATATTTCAGGCCCTTGAAGGGCCTGAAATCCTTTGATTCAGGCCCTCTCAGGCCCTCAAATCCAATGATTTCAGCCCCTGGAAGGTCCTGAAATCTTTTCATTTCAAGCCCTGGGAGGATCTGAATTCCTTTTATTTCAGGCCCTCCCAGTGCCTGAAAACAACATATTTCAGTCCCTCCTAGGGTCTGAAATCTAATGATTTCAAGCACTCCCAGGGACTGAAATCCTTTAATTTCAGACCCTCCTAGAGCCTGATATGGTAAGATATCATTCCTAGGTCGAATTCAAGCATTTATTTATCTTAACTTTATCAAATTTCAGAGAGCCCTTATTATGTAATGCATATCACCTTAGACTCCTCCAAACATAAAAATTGTAGAAAGAGTTGATAAGTATAAAACTAGGTCTGATACCATATCAAAGATGACAATCATACGTACATTACTATTTGTATTTGTTACCAATCTGTTGCTTGCTTTTTCTCCTTCAACACCTATCTTCCTCAGCTGCCTTGGTGATGAATTGAGTTGTGCAAGGTCGAAATATATACGTACCCTCGTGATGATTCAACTTGTGCAAGGTAGTAATATATATATAGGCTGAGAAAATTTCCACTACCTGGTCATCCAAACCACAAATTATTATTTTACTGCAAAAGTGGTTCGGATGTCTCGAAAATGTGAATCGAAAAAGGTATTTTGTGGCGACCGGGGTATAATAGGAAGTTCACTTAAAGGGCTGCGCCCTTTGGTAAAATAAAAATCATGGTACGCGAATTGGTAATTTTCAATTCTTAAGTACGTTCTTTGGTAAATTGCCGTAAAAAATGAGAAAATCTTCAATGCACTTGAGGTTTATTTGCTTGTTTCATTTTTATTACTTTATATATGATTACTTTTGTTAAAATAGATTTAATGATAAACTATATAAAAAAAGAATTCCTTATATGATTTTATTTCTTCTCTGTTGATATATCTTCATATTACTTGTTCTTATTGTTTTATTGTTATTCATCCCTCCTTGTTGCTTCCTAAAAATTTATCTATGACCAAGTGATTAAATGAAATAAAGTTATAAAGAGCATGGAAATAGTTGAGCAAACATCAAAAATGGGAAATTCTTCAATGCACCTGAGGTGGTTTATTTGCTTGTTTCATTTTAATTACTTTATACGATTACTTTAAAAATCAAACTTAATTTTTTTTTAAACTCAAACTTAATTTCAAAATCAAATTTAATTTTTCAAAATTCTAACTTAAAATTTTCAAACATAATTTTCTAAAATTCTAACTTAAAATTTTCAAACATAAATTTTTAAAATTTCAATTAATTTTCAACTTAATTATTTTTCTCAAAATACTAATTAATTTTCAACTTAATCTTTCAAAATCAAATGTAATTTTTCAAATTATTGTTAACTTAATTGATTGTTTAAATTAAAATTATTATTTTCCAAATTATCTTTAGTTTTTATCATGCTTGGACTAAAAAAATAGGTGACTAAAAGTTCTGTACATAGAATTATTCATTAAAATACTTTAGTTACTTATTTATGATAAATTATGCTTAATTGCTTAGAAATAACATAGAAATTCTTTTCTAAAGTTATTTGTCCATGTTTTTGTAAAATTTTTCATTTAGGTTTTTTTAAAATCTATTTTTACATGAACAATCTTGTAAAAGATATTTTGTTTTTTTTTCAAAAATCATTATTGTTCTTCTCACTCGGGAAATAATTTTGCAAAATTGAAAATATTATTTTTACTTTGATTTTTTTTTGCAAAAAACCTGTTGTTTTTTCTTATATTTTTTTTTAACAAAAATGTATTCCTTTTTCACTTAAAAAATTCTTATAAATTTTTGCAAATAAAAATATTATTTCAGTACGGGCTTTGATATTTAAAATTTTTTCGGACTTAAGTATTTTTCAAAATTTTATTTTGAAATACCTATAAATTCTTTTTAACCCAAATTTATTTTTTTATGTCAAAGAGGGAGGGAAAATTAAAGTAAAAACTAAAGTAAAAGTTATTATTTTTAAAAAATGTTACTTTCAAAACATGACTTATTATCTTTTCTTAAAAAGTTCTTTCAAAATTTAGGATGCGTTTGGTTTGTATTTTCCAGTCTGTTTTCCATTTTCATTTTTTTAATAGAAAATACGGTTTTCTGGAAAACATGTTTGGTTTATATTTTTCAGCTTTATTTTCCAGAAAAAAACATAGCATTTTTTGGAAAACTAGAGAATGAAATAAAGTCATTTTTCAGAAAATGAGAAAATATGATTTTTTGGAAAATGAAAATGGAACAAACCAAACGCCCCCTTAGTGTTTCTCAAGATAATTTTGAAAAACTTATCTTCTAAAATGCATGTTTTTAAAATCTTCAGGGGTAGATTTATAATTTAGGGGGAGCATGGTTGGAAAAAAATTCTACTTTAAAAACCGATTTTACTTAGATGATTTTTAACAAATGTTTTTACATGGGAAATTTCTCAAATGGAAATGAGTTATTTAGAATATTTTTTTGGAGAAGCTATTTTTTACCTAGCTGGAGGATCGAACAGAAGACTTGGCTGATCGAGGACGATGGACAGGAGTCGAGACGGGTCGAGGATTAGACGTTACGAGTTCCGTAGTTGAGATCGGAGGCTGAGTAAAAGTCTAACCGGAGGTCCGGTAGGCAAACAGTAAACTCTTTTGAGAGGAGTAGGTGAGGATGCGTTCCTGGATTTCAGTCGAAACCTAAACGTCAAGACCAGATGGCCCAAGCTGTGAAATGCATTCATATATCTTTTGTTTTTCCTGTGCTAACTTTGTGGGTCCAGAAAAGCTAAGCTGGAGGCTGGAAGAAAGGCTTCAAGGAGCTGGAAGGAGTCCAACGCCTAGGAGTCAGGTGCCCAAAAACACCCAGGCGGCCGAAGTCGCGGGCGCCTGAGAGCAATCAGGCGCTCGGAGTCCCAGACGCCCAAGAGGCATACAGGCACCCAAGATGCTTTCGACTAAGCCAAGGTTCGGTTGAGCTGGCGCATGCTGGTTGGTCATGCCACATTCCTATATAGGCGCTTGGGTAAGGATAAGTTTCCCAGATAAAGTTTCGACGAGCAGTCGCCCTGTCTCACAATGGGGCGCCCAAGATGGCTATACGGGCACCCGAGAGACCATTTCTAAAGGGCCTTCGACTAGTGACTTGAGCATTCATTCTACCATCTTTGCTTTCAAGTGCTGCACCAGAAGTTGCTCTACGATGTCGAAATGGTACTCCAACGATGACATCTTGCATACTACACTTCTAAGTCATTGGTATATTGTATTAATCTCTTGTACTTAACTCTTGTAATCATACTTTACGAATTGATAGTAGATTGTCCAAAGTAAATGATTAAGGATCATGGACCTTGGAGAAGGAGTTGTCACAGACTCTGAACCAAGTAAAAAATAAAACGTCTTAGCATTGTGTTTTTTTGTTCTTGTTTTATTCCGCTGCGTACTCATTTATTAAATCGAAAGTTTTTCGAGAGCGCTATTCACCCCCGTTTATCGTTTTGCTCGATCCTGCATCGATTGCTATCCGTCGTCCTATCTATACCAAGACTTCTGCCTGATCCTGCAGATCAGGACTTTGTTGCCCAGTCCTTCAGACCATGATTTCATGCCCAATCCCCGGTCAGGTCTTAGTGCCTAATCATCAAGACCAGGTTTTCGTTGCCGACTTAGTGCCCAATCCTCTATATCAGGACTTAGTGCCTAAGTCAACTAAGACTTTCTTGCACACTTAAATCACATCATTACATAACAAATAACCCTTAACATTGAACCCTTTGTCAATATCAAAACAATGTTTGATTAATGCTTCCAACACCAACATTTGGGTCGCATTGCCAAAGGGAAATCTAGAAATAGGTGGCAAGGCCTTGAAAAAAAGAGGGGATGGGAAACCTAAGGCCACCTGTTAATGACCGTAGAAGCATGTGAAGTACCTTGGTGGTGGCTCATGTGGTTGATGCTCCGACACTAAAATCATCATCTGGTAATCCGAGGGGATGCAAACTGAAGCCGGAGATATGGTTTCTTATCTCTAGTATATACAAACGGTTGTGTCTCATACCAAAGGTTAGATGGCTTGTTAGCAGCCATGGATCTGAATAGAAGAAGAAAAGAAGAGTGAAAGGGTCAGAAATAGAAGGACAAAGGATGACAAACTTACTATGTCGTTAGAAGCGGAGAAGAAGACAAAGACACTAAAGATAGCAAAAGAGAATGAACTCGGCATTATTTTTTTATAATTCAATATACCTTGGTGGCCACACAGTAGGTTTGTCACATCAGTCTATCGAGCCATTGGATGGCGAGTAAAGGGAGATAAGATCTCATTGCAACTATTAGATAGCTCAACCTAACTGTTGTGATCGCGACATGATCTCCCCTATTAAAGTACAACAGTCACGAATTATGAGATGATGCATTGGCCTCTGTGACGATTCAAACACAACTGTCAAATGCAAAGACCAAATAAGTGACAGTGAGCCACCACCACTAGATCTAGGGTTGTGTGAGCAGCAACACCTCCATACGCCTTCGCAATTAATGCAACAAGGTGCTCTTGCAACTCGAGACGGATGTTGCATGTCAGCCATTGGGGAGGTTCTTAAAAAGTCCGTTTTGGTAAAAGTCCTAAACTCATTGGGGAGGTTTAGGTGTGGAGATGCCTTGTGATAGGATCCATGCATGTTTGCATTGCATACGCATTGGCGGTATAAGTCCAAGGTGTAGCCTTGGCAACGTAAGTCCAAATGATTATTAGCATTGTATTTGCTATTTGTTTTTCCTAACTTAAACGTATTGTCAAACATCAAAAAGGGGGAGATTGTTGGAGCAATCTATGGTGTGGAGTGACCATGTGTTTTGATGTTTGGGCAAAGGGTTTAAGTTAGATTCACCCTTGTGTTTGATATGTGTATTTGAGTATGTAGGTTTGTAGGATACACATGAACTTAGCTGGACGACTTCGAGTCTGATGAAGGATGACTTGAGGAGACAAGTCGTGAGCTTGTATGCATCCGAGGGACCGTGGACAAAGCAGGAACTATGAGTCGAGAGAAACGAACTTCGAAGCATACGCGAAGGATAACATGAGAACGAGCCACGGGTTCGTATGCATCCGAGGGATGAGAGCCAAAGACGAAGAAGGCTTGAAGGCAACAGGTCGATGCTGCTGGATGGAAGGACCGTGGACAAAGCATGAACGATGAGCCGAGAGAAGCGAACTTCAAGGCATACACGAAGGATGACATGAGAACGAGCCGTGGGTTCGTATGCATCCGAGGGACGAGAGCCAAAGTCGAAGAAGGCTTAAAGGCAACAGGTCGAGGCTGCTGGAAGGGTCAGCTGAGTCGTGAGGGTCCGAGTGTTGAGAGAATTGTACTCGGGAAGGGAAACCCTAGGTTTAGGGGTAGAACAGTCGACTGATGCTTGAATCAGTCGACTGATGAAGTGCACAGAAAGATCAGTCGACTGATCTTAGGTGCAGTCGACTGGTGTCGGCTAGAATTCGAACATTGGGTTGTAATGTTCAAATCCAAGTGGGCTAGTCGACTGGTAACGGCTATTTTCAGCCTTGAGCTTTATTTAAGAGAGCTCGGTTTAACTGGGCAAAGGCTGGCGAAATAAGCTTGAGTAAAGCTTGTTAGTATCCTACAAGTCTTTAGAAGTTGTCAAAAGTTTATGGCAAGGTTTCTCCACCCACAAGGAGCAACAAAAGCTAGCCGGAGATGTTCCGGAGAGTCATCCACCGACGGATCGGGATCGCCCACCTTACGGACAGCCGTGAAGTAGGAGTATCATTTCCGAACCACGTAAAGGTTTGGTGTTAGCATAGTTTTAGTTTGTAGTTAAGTTTTTCGCTTGCGCTTGCTAACACGTGTAGGAAGAAATCACGATCGAAGTGGGTGAACGGCTATTCACCCCCCTCTAGTTGTACGTCAAGGACCTTACACCTACGACTTTCCTGATCTGGAAAGATGAACGACTACCTGAAGTCGGACTACCTGATGGATTGATCTTCGGGCTCTTCTCTCCCGAATTGATCTCGAGGTGTCTTCTCCCGGGATGGCCTCGCCTGTCTTCCCGAGGTGGTCTCGGGAGCCTACGGCCCGGAATTGTTAGATCGTGGTGCCGAACTAGAGCGGGGGTGAATAGCTTCTTTCGATTTTCTTCCTACAATCGTTAGCAAACGCAAGCGGAATAACAAATAAACAAACTAAAACAATGCTAACGCCAACCTTTACGTGGTTCGGAGATGACACTCCTACTCCACGGCTGTCCGTAAGGTGGACGATCCCTTGATCCTTCGGTGGATCACTCCCCAGATGCCCTCCGGCTATCTCATGTAGCTCTTTGTGGGTGGAGAAAAATTGCCACAATCCCAGACACACTTCTGAGCAACTAAGACTACTAATGAGCTCTAACAAAGCTCATTTCGTCGAGGGCTCTCAGCTAAAACCGAGCCCCTTTAAATAAGTTTCTTGGCTGAACATCTCGCTACCAGTCGACTGATCCCACTTAAATTCGACCGTTACAAGCCCAACGTTCGAATTCCAGCCACACCAGTCGACTGCTCCAGGGGCAGTCGATTGGTCCTGGACCAGTCGACTGATGTCTCGGTGAGTTCGAGTTTTCCTGTTGGCAGTCGACTGCCCAGCTTACAATTTCACTCTCCCTCACTCTGAAGCACCTCCTTCACATATTGCTTCAAGTCCACTCCCTTGGCTCGCTCCTTGACGTCCTCTTCCACTGGCTATCGTCCCTCGGATGCACACGTAAGCCCTCGGCTTGCTTCCATGCCACCCTTCACGTGTGCCCTTTGAAGTCCACTTCCTCCGGCTTGCCTTTGGAGTCCTCTTCCCTCGGCTCTCGTCCCTCGGATGTGTCCTCCATGTGTGACCTACCAAGTCCTGCAAACTTAATCACACATATCAAATCACAAGGATAAACCTAACTTAAACCTTTTGCCCAAACATCAAAACACATAGTCATTCCGGACCATAGATTGCCCCAACAATCTCCCCCTTTTTGATGTTTGGCAATACATTTAAGTTAGGGAAAACAAATAGCAAATATGCATGAATCTTATCCCAAGGCATCCCTACACCTAACCTCCCTAAGTTAGGACTTTTTACCAAAACGGGTTTTTTAAAACCTTTCCAAGGCTCCCCCTACATTGAACTTACAAAGACTTTTTAAGAACCTCTCCAAGGTCCCCCTTACGCCATGAATGGAAGAACAATGCTCCCCCTTTAACTAGGCTCCCCCTAGACCTAGGATTTCTTGCAAAGGCGTGTTTGGTTTCCCACTGAAACACAACACTTCTCCCCCTTTGCCATACATCAAAAGACTCCAACAATTTCTCCCTTATTGGATCTTTTAACCTCTAATGATCATACACAAATTGTACTAGCCCACCATACACTTGTTTTACATCATTTAGACACTTTTTAATTTCTGAAAATCCAATTCAGCCTTTACCAGTCGACTGCCCCTGGGTCAGTCGACTGGCACTCTGAAAAATCAAATTTCAGCTTTTTGAACTTAATTTCAGAAATACACTAGAAATTCTACAAATCTCTAAAAATTCTCAAATTTTGTGGAGAGGTTTGTGGTACCCATATCTACTTGGGAAAAATACATCCACCCATGTATCTATCACCAATCCTAAGATTGACATAAAATCCAAAACTACCTAAATAGTTCAATTAAACCTTGACCTAAAGTCTTAGTTTTGGTTTCCTCTTGATGTCTTTGCCCATACCAATCCACAATCCATCCCTAGCATTGATTTATATGATATTTACACATCAAAAATTATTTTTCATACTTTATGACCCCAATGTCATATCTCTATGCATGATATACAAATCTTATGTGCCAAAATCCAAAGAATTGAGACTCAAATCCGTCTCCAACTCTTTTGACACACTCCATGGTCCACCTAGACCTCCTAGAGAAACCTCCCGAGATTCATTTACCATGGATCCCAAAGACTCCTAGAGCTCCCCCTTGAGCTCTTAGCCTTAGCCACCTCCCTAGGTGGCTCAACAACCACTAGGCCACACCGGTGTACCTCCGGTGACTCTTGGCCAACAAACTAGATCTTCTTAACTTTGGACCCCTTGTCCTCAATTAAGACCTTTTTCTTTCCTTTTAATGGCACCCCATTGCCATTCTTGAATTTTCCCTCCTTGCCATAATTATATGCTATCCTAGCATATTTCTTTTCATTGGCATTGGAGACCTTAGATCGGTATCCCAACCTCGATCTATCATTGTTGGGTTTTAGATCACCCAACACCATACTCAAACCCTTAGATCCAATAGTGAATATATCTAAGGTTTGCTCTAACCTATCAAGCTTCTCGCTCAATGTTTGATTTTCCCTTTCTAGGTTCTCAAACCTAGAATCAACATGTCCACTTTGGACATTCCTAGACCTACCCACCTTTCTAGGCATATGTCTCCCCTTCTTGGTATTTTTGTCTTGATCCTTAGGTCCAAAGGTCTTAGATTTATCATGATGCATGACTTTCTTAGGGGTTTGATCTACAATATTAACCCTACTCCTATCATGATATTTAAATCCAAAATTATGCATGGTTAGATAATTAACATTATTTTTATCATGCTTGGAGGAGTTTAAATTTGAATTACATTTAAATTTAAAATTAGGGATTACCTCCCTTACGCTTGTAGCTCCTCCTTGATGTGACCTCCGCTCCTTCTCCTTCTTTTCCCATTTTCTCAAATGTTCCATTTTCTTGAACTCTCCTTTTCTTTGACATTGGGTGTGATAGTAGCCTAGCTCCCCACAAGTATAGCACCTAATGTGCTTCTTTTACTTCTTTTCCCTACAACCCATGTTAATTTTCAAATTATTTGTCTTGAGTTTAGGGGTTACCTCCTTTTTCTTACCCAATGGACACTTGTCCTTGTAGTGTCCCTTTTGATTGCACCCAAAGCGAATGATGTGCTCCTTTGACTTTGCTTTGGTGGAGGTGGGAGCTTCTTCTTGCTCCGGTATTGAGGATGGTCTCTTCTCCCCTTCAATCCTTGACGTGGAGACTTTTTCTACTTCTACCTCACTTGAAGATGTAGAGGATTCAACTCTCTCCTCCTCTTCAGATGTTGAACTTGACTCAACTTCCAATTGGTCCTTTTCCTTGGACTCTTCTTCTTTTTGTCCTTGTGTCGAATTCTCATGTAGAGCTATTATCTTCCTCCATAGCTCATATGCATTCTTGTACTCTCCTACATTTGACACAATATGTGAAGGTAATAAATTCAATACAATTCTAGTTACCTCCTTATCCGCCTCCGCTTCTTCCGTTGGACTCTTGGTCCAATATCGAGGTCGGAGGCGTTTCCCCTTCTTGTCCGTTGGAACTTCAAATGGAACTTCCAATGCCGTCCAATGATCCCAATCCATTTGGAACCATGTCTCTAACCGCTTCCTCCAATAATTGAAATTATCTCGATCGTATGGAGGTGGAATCCTAGTATCCCATCCAAGTGGACCTTCCGATTCGATCATCCTCTAGCACCTTTTGGTCTCCCGGCGGTTAGTCCGTAGATGATCGACCTTGCTCTGATACCACTTGTTAGATCTAGACCCAACCCCCAGGCCGGGTCCAGCCCGGACCTGACTCGGAACCGGCCCGGGTCAACGGGTCGGGTGGCTCGTTGACCCGGTTCGCCGGGCCGAACCGGAACCGGCCCGGCAGGATGCCGGGCCGGTTCCGGTTCTAGCACCCAGAAACCGCGAACTGGCGGTTAACCACCGGTTCCAATGGCACTGAACCGCCGGTTCAGTGCCGTTGGATGGTTTTTTAATTTTTTTTTCTTTTTTCGACGGATGAGTTCATTTGACCGTTTTTTGATCTATGGCTATGATTTAGTGACCATTATGATCCGAACTCTATAAATAGGGAGCTCATTTCATCATTTTCACACACAACACAACTTCTCTTCTCTCAATCTCTCATTCTCAACTCTCTAACTCTCAACTTCTCTCCGCGTTCTTCATTTTTCTACGATAATGGAAGGAGGTCATAGAGCTTCATCATCTCGATCTCGGAGGGAAAAAGAAATTGCATTCAAGGATCCCAACCTTCAAATTCAATCCACCGATGATGAGACCGAGGGTCAGCCCCAACGCCCTCCGATCCCCGAAACGCAAGGAAGTACCGATGCGACTACTTCTAAGGTTCAGGAAAATCCTCCTTTAAAATCATCTATTTTCACTAAACATTTTGAGAAGGTCACACTTCCGTCGGGAGAAATGCGTGTAAAATGTAAGCATTGCAATGCTTCTACAAATTCCAAGCCGGCGGCGGCTATGGGTCGTTGAAACGACATGTAGAAACGAAGCACTCGACGGAATATAGGCTTGACCGCTCTCAAACACAATTATTTAGATTTTCTAGTGGTAGTAGTATTGATTCTGGTTTTTTTTATATTCGGATAATAAATTAAGAGAATCATTAGCTAAATTTGTTTCTGTAGAACATCTTTCTTTTAGTTTTGGATCTAAATGCACATTTGAAGATTTTTGTAAAGAATCTCTTAATCCTGCTGCTAAACGTGTACCTAGGACTACACTTACTCGTACAATTAAATGATTAGTAAAACAAGGAAAAAAGAATTTAATTGAAGAATTTAGTAAATTAAATAATAAAGTTTCTTTATGTTCTGATATTTGGAGTGATCATTGGCAAACTCATTCTTATATGAGTGTAACATGCCATTGGATTGATAACTTTTGGATCCTTCAAAAAAGATGATTAACTTATAGAGTTTTTGATGAATCACATACTGCTCATAACATTGCACAATTATTACACATAGTTTTAGAAGAATATGGATTGACTCATCAAATATTTTCAATATCATTAGACAATGCTAGTTCTAATATCGCTTAATAGATGAACTAAAATTTATTTGTCAACATGTTATTAGTGGTTTATTTTTTCATATTCGTTGTGTATGCCATATTTTAAATTTATGTGTTCAAGATGGATTAAAACTTTTATAAAATTATATTCAACCAATTAGAA
This sequence comes from Boesenbergia rotunda, assembly GCA_024364735.1. NCBI lineage: Eukaryota > Viridiplantae > Streptophyta > Magnoliopsida > Zingiberales > Zingiberaceae > Boesenbergia > Boesenbergia rotunda. Next base: position 8,124 of record JAGFNQ010007158.1, on the reverse strand, counting down.
TCGCAATTTCATACTTATTGTCTCATCCATCTATGATGAAACAATGTGGTAGATTTTGTAAAGCTAATGGAATGGGACTTAAAAAATTTCCACGTGATGTTCCAACATGTTGGAATTCAACATATCAATTATTATAAGATTCTTTTCAATATAAAGATTTATTATGTTTATTTTTTTGCATAAAATAGTAATACTAATATATATTTATTTTCACAACAATAGAATATTTGTAGTAATATTTGTGAAATTTTAAAAGTTTTTAACGATGCAACTGAATAACTTTTTGATTTTTATTATCCTACTGCTCATTTAATTTTAGTGAATTTTTGTAGTATAGTATTAATATTAAATGAACATGTAAATGATGAAGTTTTAACTTTATGTATAATAGCTATGAAAACTAAATGAGAAAAATATTTTTATTTAATTCCTGAAATTTATTTAATTGTATTTGCTTTAGATCCTAGATTTAAATTAGAAGTTTTACAAGAAATGTTAACTTTATATTATGACGCTTTAATTCCTATTAAAGATTTTTCCTCTTCGGATCCAGCCAATATTGTGTATAATCTTAAAAATTATTTATATGATCTTTATAATCAATATTATGTTAAATATGGAACACAAACTAATATTCCTGAAACACAACAACCTATTACTACTAATTTAAAACTTACAAAAGTACAACTTTTATTAAAAGAACGGACGAAACGTCCACGAGGATTCTCAAGTTCCACACAGGAACTTGAGAATTATTTTACGACTTCTTTTGATTTTAATGAAGCAGATAGCGAAGACTTCGATATCTTGAAGTGGTGGTCACAGAAGGCTTAAAGTTTTCCTGTTCTCTCCGTGATCACAAAAGAAATTTTAGCTTCTCCAGTGTCAACTGTTGCTGTGGAACAGACGTTTAGTGCCGGCGGCAACATATTAGATGAACGACGATCAATTATGTCTCCCGACTTATTGGAAGCTCAAGCATTACTTGATGATTGGACCAGAGCCAAGAAGCGAATCCAAGGAATGCAACTTTCAGAAGACGAAGTCGAAGAATTTGATACCGAAGGAACAAATACAATGGGAACGGGAGGAAATGGAAGTGAGTGAGAAAGGGTAAAAATGTAAAAAATATAAAAGGGTAAAAATATAAAAGAACTACGTGAGCTTTGATTCCCCAACACCCTAAGGGGATACGTAGGCAACTTATATAAGTGCAAACCCTTTTTTAATAAAATTTATTTTTTTTAATTTAATTTTTAATTTTTTTAATATAATAATCTTGAACCGTGGCGAACCGTGAATCGAACCGTGAACCGGCGGTTTCGAACCGTGAACCGTAACCGGCTTGGGCGGTTAAAGTTAAGGGTCGACCTCCCACGAACCGTCGAACCGGTGGGTTCGAACCGTCGAACTGTCGGTTCCGAACCGTGGTCGGGTCTAGTTAGATCGTGGCGCCGAACTAGAGGGGGGGTGAATAACTTCTTTCGATTTTCTTCCTACAATCGTTAACAAGCGCAAGCGGAATAACAAATAAACAAACTAAAACAATATTAACGCCAACCTTTAAGTAGTTTGGAGATGATGCTCATACTCCACGGCTGTTCATAAAGTGGACGATCCCTTGATCCTTCGGTGGATCACTCCTCGGATGCCCTTCGGCTAGCTCGTGTAGCTCCTTGTTGTTGGGACCGGGTGCATGTTGACAAGGATACGGGTTCGTAAATTTTAAAATATTTACGTGCAGCGGAAGAATTAGCATTAAATAATTTCTCAAATTATTTTTAACCACGTATCTAGCATGCGACCTTATGATGTGTGGACATGATCATAAATTAAAATTTTGCAGAAAGTAAACTAATTTACTCAATACCTCGCGTAACTCGAAGTAAGGGACGAGATCCAACCGTAGCGTCCCTTGGAAGCTCCGCCTCTATTCGCGTCTACGCCGAGTTCTCTTCGGGATGACTTCGCAAAGCCACGAGTTTTGTGCCGACGAGAATTACTAGATTCTCAAAAGGCACAACTAGAATATCAAGAGAGAAAGATGGAAACTAACCACCATGAAACAGAATCAAAATTCCGGGAAGGAAGGAGTTGCGACCCGCTTCTTCTTCTTCTTCTTTGGCACCTTCTTGGTGGAGGTAGCTCACGCCAACCCTAGGAGGTGAAGGTGCGCCAGCCCTTGGAGGAGTGGACGCCGGCCCTAGGGTGAAGAGTGGGCGCCGGCCCTTGGGTGAAGAGTGGGCGCCGGCCCTAGGAGGAGGAGAGAAGGAGAGGGAGAGAATAAGAGAGAGAGAGAGAGCTACTAAATCTCTTGATAACTCAATTGAGGAATTCAAGCCTAGCCTTGGTTCCTTTATATAGTAGCCTCTCCCTTGTCAAGTCTCTCCTTTAACGAAATTTTTCATAAGAAATTTATCCTATAAATTTTCTTATGAATTATTCCGTTTATGCCAAGTTTTATTATAACTAACTTTATAATAAAACAAATACATATCTCCATTTATTATGGAATAAAATTTACAAGAAATTTATAAATTTTTCTTATCATGGAAAAATCAATTCATAATTGATTAAAATAAACCGATCCATGGTTCATTTTAATTTCCATAAAAGGAATAAATTTCTATAAATTTCTTTATATAAATTTCTTTATATAAATCTCTTTATATAAATTTCTTTATATAGATTTATTTATCCATAATTTTATAAAACAAATCGCGCTTGATTTATTTTATAAAATAAACCAAATAAATTGGTTTTCTCTCCTTGTAGTGGCCGGCCAAACCAAAGAGGGTAGATACCCTCTTTGGCTGGCCACATCAAGCCAAACCCTCGCGAATTAAACTCATTTAATTCGCCCAATAAGCCTTCAAAAGACTTAGCCATTTTAAGCTCCCCGTGCGCCTTTGATAAATTCAGATTCGACCTATTTCTCTTGATCGGAAAATCTAATTTTCAACTCGTTTTAAATCCCTCGGATTACTCGTAGTGCGTGTGACTAAATAGGCTTTCGATTTATGTTGGCGTCTATAATCAACCAATTATAGAACGATCATGAGTGGCACCTAGTAGTACATCATGACCCCCAATTAATCAAAAGATCAACGGTTGACCTAAGAAATAATTCTGAAACCCTTCAGCAGTTCTAATGAATCGTGCCTCATTCCCTTCACCATCTTATACCCACTTGGTTCAGGACATGGTCTGTGTGTGTCAGTCCCCACTAGGCTGACTACGTCACACCTAGCCCAAGTAACTTTCTCTCGTCCTTTGGATTTCTAATTACTCTCATGTATTCAAGAGACTCATACTCTAAACATATCATGCTCTGGCCAGAGGCTTTGAGTAACAATCCGACGATAGGCCTGGGTATACATCTCCTCGCAAGGAGTAGTGAATCCTTTGTAGGCTGTTCAAACATCTTCGGATACTTCGGCTTATACCCAACCATCCTGGATCCACACCTCCTTGGAGATGCTTGCTTAAGATATTAAAGTATAAGTCTCCATGACCAAGATGACTTGAACACCGCAAGTCAAAGGATCATCGCACTTAAGCTGCAGTGAGAACTTCACTGACATGTCTATATATATACTACCATGTGAAGTTTTACAGTCAGTCACTCCAATGAACTAGTTCCCTTAACTAGCATTCATGTTTATCTCTGGACATCCCAATGTCACCAGCCAGTGAGAATCAGCTGATTAGAGAATAACCCATGCTAGTCTCAACAGAATTGATAGTGTCCGTATTTATCAATTCATCGACTAGGGATATTTTCAATACTTCACAATTGCACATGTAGAGATAATCACTAGTTGTGAATTCATCACAAATTCTCTCATGCTGTGAATTGTATTGCGGACATTCAGTAAATGAGTTAAGATCCCAATCAAATACACAAACATGTATACTCAAATAGTGAATTTTCATTTATTAAAATAAATGTTTACAATCATAAGGCGATTGCCTTAGGACACTTCTCTCATATTACTAACACTTGTTGGTGGAGAAATCTCGCCATAATCCCGGACACACTTCTGAGCAACTGAGACTTCTATTGAGCTCTAACCAAGCTCATTTCGTCGAGAGCTCTCAGCAAAAACCGAGCCTTTTTAAATAGGTCTCTTGGCTGATCACCTCGCTACCAGTCGACTGGTCCATTACCAGTCGACTGATCCCACTCAAATTCGACCATTACAAGCTCAACGTTCGAATTCCAACCTCACCAGTCGACTGCTCCAGGGGCAGTCGACTGGCCACCAGTCGACTGATATCTCGGTGAGTTCGAGTTTCCCTGCTGGCAGTCGACTGATCCATCCCCAGTCGACTGCCCAACTTACAATTTCCCTCTCCCTCACTCTGAAGCCCCTCCTTCACGTATGCCTTCAAGTCCACTCCCTTGGCTCGCCCCTTGATGTCCTCTTCCACCTGCTATCGTCCCTCGGATGCACACGCAAGCCCTCGGCTTGCCTCCATGCCACCCTTCACGTGTGCCCTTTGAAGTCCACTTCCTCCGGCTTGCCTTTGGAGTCCTCTTCCCTTGGCTCTCGTCCCTCGGATGCGTCCTCCATGTGTGACCTACCAAGTCCTGCAAACTCAATCACACATATCAAATCACAAGGATAAACCTAACTTAAACCCTTTGCCCAAACATCAAAACACATGGTCATTTCGGACCATAGATTGCCCCAACAGTAATGACCTAGGAGGTCTGTCCTCCTGAGGTGATCTCGGGAGTCTATGACCCGGCCAGACCTCGGGTGACTATCCTTCCGAGGTAGTCTCGGGAGTCCGACCTCGACGGCCGGGTTCGGTGGACCCTGATACGTAGCTTCCCCGTGCCACGTGTCAAACCTGGGATACGAAACCCCATCAACTATGAAAAGAAAAGGAGTCAAATTAGAACATAGCATTACAAGCCAAAAGGAACGAGACGAATTTAAAATCCTCACTTGACAAAGACGAAAAAACATTTATGGTAAGAAAATTTAAAAAGTTTTTTTAATTCTAACAATTTTGATAAGACATAGACTAAGAAACTTCTATGGAGAAAAATAAATGTAAGATGTTACAATTATGATGAAGAAGGATATATCAAGGACAAATGCCCAAAATTAAAAAGCAAAGGAAATGAAAAGAAAAGGACAAAAGAATAAGAGAGAGGGTTAAAGCACGAATAAGAGAGAGGGTTAAAGCACAAAATTCTCAATGCAAATTGAAGCGAACTGTCGTCAGAAGAGTCCAATATGAAAGAAAACGCCGAACTAGCACTAATGGCAAACCATCCAAAATCAGATGACGAATGCACCATAGGAGAGAGTATTGATTAAGGTAGAACATCTACCTACGAGTTCGGCACAGTAAGTGAGGTATGACTCTTATCTTCCAATAAATTGTATAAAGCTATAGGATTTTAAGTTGATCACTATACAAGATGAGAATTAAGCATATTGATACAACGAAAGAAAATGTATGCTTCCAATAAACAATTGAAGAAATAGAAAATGAAAACAAGAAGTTACCAGAACAAATAGAAACATTGAAATGTATGTTCAAATTCAATTGTGTAATACCCAAACTTTAAATATAGTGAACTTAATTGGTTTTTAAGAAATCATAGGAGTCAAATTAAAAAATTTTCTAATCTTGATATTCCATGAAAATATTTGATAAATCTAGTTGGTAGAAAGATATTTTGGATTCTAAAAACTGTTCTAACTTATTAAATTTATTTACATGATAGAAATTAATTTGTTTGCATTATTAGATTTTTTTAAAATATTTTTTCATAAACTTTCTATTCAATTTTTCTTTAGTTTAAATTTTCTGTGATAAACAAATATGTTATCTATTAGTAGATTTTTTTTTGAAAATTTTCAAATGTTAGATAATTTTTTATGAATTTTTAAAGGAACCCCGAATTTTTAAAATTAAATTTTTTGAAAAACTTGAATTTTCTATAGATAAACATAATATTTTGATTGTTTAAAAAACTGACAAGTTGTTTTGATGTTGAACTTTATAGTATTTAATTTAAAAATAATTATTTTGTAAGAAAATATTTGTTTTTTCTATAAATTTTTTTCTAAAAATATATATATTTTTTTGCCCTAAGTCTTGGCATTTCACAACTTGTTAAAAAATTTCAGAGTTATGATGAATCCAAGTATTTTTTGGATTTTATTTTGAAATCTGAGATATAATGGTTAAAAAATTATTTTATTTAATAAATAATTAAAGTAAAAAAATACACAAACTTGTATCACATGTGTACATCCCAAAAAAAGTATTTTCCCAATTTTTTGCTGCTATTTTTCATTTTTAGTTTCCCATATGTTTTAATACAATCAAAAGGGGAGAAATAGTGTTAAGTTAAGGGGAAGAACATAAATGTAAAATTTTGTTTTAAGACTTAATTGTAAAATTTGATTTACATATATAATTTTTTATTTTTTTATTTTAACTTTAACTCGGGTTGACGCAAATCAAAAAGAGGAATATTGTGCTTTGATGTTAATGAACTGAGTTAAGATAAACCCTGTGTGCGTTTGATGCCTTGTGTTTAGGTGTGCAAGGACTTAGGAATACAAGAAATCAAGCAGTAGACATAGCGTGCAAGAAGGATAACACATGAAAAGAGTCGGCGGTCTTGGTGCATCCAACAGATGAGAAATTGTGAAAAAGTACATTGGTCGAGATAGAAGGATTCACGCGGTGTATTCAAGGGACGAGAAGGCAGGAGAAAGCATGCTTAAGGAGAAGGTAAGAGTTGGGTTCGAGTGAGCTCAACTCCAAATGGCAGGAGCATCACCCAAAAAGCGGAGTCAAAAAATAGCCAACTTTGAAGCTGACCATTAGAGGTGCCCCCATTGATTGGAGGCGCCCTGATGACTAGAGGCGCCTCAATTGTCTTGAGGAGCCTCGAAAGCCAGCTAACAAGGCATCTCGGATGAACTCAAGCGCCTCAAATGCCTAGGAGCCATTACGGAGTGGATAAGCAGTGAAGTCCACATCAACCGAACTAAGACACCTCGGATGACCTAAGGCGCATTCAATCCACCAAATCATAAAATGGTCATTGTGATGAGGATTCAACTGAATGAAGGCGTCCTAGATCATTGGAGGTACTCGAAAAATGGCCACGTCAGCAAATCAGTCGCTTTGACCAGGAGGCTATAAATAAAGCCCTTGAGCTTAAGGTTTATAACACACATGTTTTTAACTTCTATAATTCATTGTAAGCTTCCAACTATTGTAAGGAGCTTCTATGCCTCTGACATTTGTCGAAAAAGGAGTTATCTTAGTGCACTTTCAACTGTCTTTGATTAACAACCACTCAAGATGTAACCAAGTAAATTTCTAGTCCTTATTTTCATTTATGTTATTTTTATCTAACTTATTGTGTGTCCATCCTAAGTAGAAAGCAAGAGATCTGTAATTTCAATTTTAGGTTATTCACCTCCTATAGCCAGTCTACCTATCCTAACTTACTTGACTTACTAGTCTTACCCTTTGCTTGGAGTTCACTCCTCCAAGACTTTATCACCTAAGGGTCACTCCCTTAGGATCAAGCCGCACTCCTATAAATCTACCTGAATTACTAGGCTTCTTTTTGGACTTCCTCTAAGACTTCACCCCCTAAGGCTCACTCCCTTAGGATTTTCCTTTGCCGAGCATCTTGTCACCCTTAACCTTCTTGGACTTGTCCTTGCTAGATATCTAGTCATACAAACCTACCTAGACATTTTCTTGCCTAAAGTCCAATTAAGACTTTCCCTTATTAGTCACCCGGTTAATTTTTGACCTATCTAGACTTCTCTTTGCTAGTTATCCTGTCAACTTTAACCTGACTAGACTTGATTCACTTCCAAACATCATATCCTATTTAGATATCCCTTAGTCAAATTTAACTAGACAAAGGTGTATTGCAAAAACTTGATGTTGATTCAGTAAGTGCATGGAAACATCGTCAAGTAATAAAAATATTGATTCACAGGGACTGTTGAGTAAGGACTAGTCGAGTCTACAAGGTAAGATATTTAGACGATCGCAGGGTTGGTTTGAAATTGTTAAAGAGAGAGGGAGAGTTGATCTTTGGGAGAAGAGTTGGATAGGTGG
>JAGFNQ010007157.1:69987-87027 GCA_024364735.1 Boesenbergia rotunda | reverse complement strand
CTATCTTCTTAGTGTAGAACATAGAGATGAACGAGTGCGTTGCCCCGGTATCAAATAATGCGGTAGCATACTGACTGTATATAAGTATCTGACCTGTGACAACTGTTGAAGCATTCACAACATCCTCCTTAGTAATAGAGAAAACCCTGGCATCCGCCATAGTTAGTGGGGCATCCAATCTCTCTTGGCTAATCCGGGTACTCTTCGGCTCCGCTTGCATATAATGTAGTGTCGCTGGTGCACCCTGGTACTGAACAAGTTGTTGGGGAGGTGCCTGGTTCTTGGTAGGACAATAAGAAGCCATGTGCCTTTCCGCCCTGCAGATGAAACACCGGTTCGTACCTTTGCGGCATTCCCCGGGGTGCATTTTCCCGCATGTAGAACACAGGGGAAACTGAGACTGTTTATTTGCTGTGCCCCCTTGGGGGTTGTTCCATGGCTGCCGTTTACCACTCTGGTTTCCTTTCTAATTAGCATTGGTACTCTAAGGTTTTTGACCCCCTGAGTGTTAATAAAAGGGAGGAACATTAGGGATAATGAAAGATAAAGAATCAAGAATCCCGGAGTGAACTTGATTCTTACTTTCATTTAATGCCTTCCTTTGCTAGTTGATATTGTTCAGGTAATGTTCGGTGAGTAGGGCACTACTGAACAGCTCCTCGGCTATCTGCGGTCTGTTAACTCCACCGGCCACGTTCAGGGCTATTTCGGGCCGTAACATCTTCAACATAAGTCAGACCCTTTCTTTCTCCGTGCGGACCAGCTCAGGGCACAAACGAGCTAGTCGGTTAAATTTCTTCACGACTTCATTAACCGAGAGGTTGACCTGTCAGAATTCTATGAACTCATCGTAATGTTTGTTTGTGACACGCATATTGAAGAATTCTTCGAAGAACTCTGATTCGAAGTCTGACCACGTCATCTGGTTCACCTGTCTCTTGGCCTTGACCCTTTCCCACCACATTCTGGCATCCCCAGAAAGGCAGAATGATGCACACTTGATTTTCTCATGCTTAGGCCAGTCCGGCAGCTCCATCGTACTTTCCACTGTCTTGAACCATGCTTGGGTGTCCCATGGTTCGCCAGCACCCGAGAAATTCTCCGGTTTCAGCCTCAACCACTGGATCAGATAGGCCTCTTGTCGTGCCACAGTGGTCGGGCCTGTCGGAGGGGTTTGCGTAACCGTGGGCGCGACGGGTATAGCCGCCTGGTTCACCGGTGGATTGGTAGAATTTTCTTGCTGATTCATCAGGGTATTAATGGTTTGTTGTTGCTCGGTGACTTGATGCTGAAGTTGGGTCACTAATTGCATCAGGTCAGGCGATGGAGTTGTCTCATTAAGTCTGTTACTCTGTCTCCTGGCCATGCTCTTCTTCATAAAAAAAATATGACTAATATAAGTTGTTATTATTCCTACCCTCATATCAAATGCTAAAGTATTTGATTTCATAAGAATAAGGTACATTTCATACCCTAAAAGTACTTGCTATCGTAAGGTATCATTCATACTTGCTTATTCTAGACTCATAAAAGAACATAAGGTATGCATAGAGGTACTTACTTGGAAGCTGTAGGAAGGAAGCTTGATGTGTGTGTAGTGAGATGACAACTGCTCTGATACCAACCTGTAACACCCACCTTATTCCCCACACCTTTCGGTGTGACGGGAGGCGGCGTTACGCTAACATACATATGAACATCGTATTGCAGCGGAAGTAATAAAATAAAACTTACTTAATTCATGCATGCTACTAGTACTTAAATCATACTTACATATCTAACTATCATTCCTAACATGATGACATGGTAACTTAGCATATAAACGTCATAGGTAGCATCATGATATAACATCCCATAAGTCATCCGTGAGTAACATAAGTAGCAAGTGCATTTTTCTAGACAAACCATCATAAGCATAGCATGAGACTTATTAGGAATATGCAAAATATAGAACATGTGACAAAGCATAAATATTAGAAGTTTTCTCTTTTTCTTTTGTCATGTCACTGCCACACACACACTCGTGCCCTTCCTGCTGCTTCCCCTAGTATCCTCTTGCTTGATCTGCGGTATAAGAAATAAGACTATAAGCACATAGGCTTAGTAAGACTCTTTCCTACTCACTAAAACATGCATCGCATAACATAAACATATCACGTTCTTAACATATACTTAATACATGGCACAGTTCTTGACATATCATAAAGCATATACATACTTGTCATGACATAATTCTTAACATGAACATAAACATAATACATAATTAACATGTCATAACTCTTAACATGAACATCACATAAAACATACTTAACATGGCATAATGCATAACATGAATGAATGCATGAGTCAAATGCATAAGCATAAGGATGTTTAATTTAAAATCATACTTTTAGATACTTAAACATAAACATAACATCATTGGGGTCCCCGGCTTGTACCACATACATACATCATAAGCGCACATCCCTAAGTAAATACGAGGTAGCCAGCCTCGACCTACTAGGGTAGGAACAGCTACGGTAGTTCCAAAAACCGAGGCGTTCTTAAGGTGCTCATCCCTGTTGGACAGCTACGGTAGTCTCAGATCCGTGGACAGCTATGGTAGTCCAAAACCGAGGCGTTCTTAAGGTGGCCATCCCTTGGACCCTTACTTCGGTCCGGTACAAGCCCATTCATAAAGTAAAATAACTTTACATGCTTCATCATTCATAGACATACATAGCATAACCATAATCTTGTTTCATGGAGCTTGATATAAGCATACTTGGCATTTCACCGTTCATACTTAATTCATAACATCATTATGCCTTCATCATTCATACTTATCATTCTTACTTAAGACATAATCCTTATCATGGTTCATAAAGCTTGCATGATTATGATACATAAGATAGACATGCACTTCATACATGGTACGTCTCATCTAACATACATAATCCTAGTATCCATCATGGAGCATGCATGGGTAAGATACATATGAACATAATACATACTACTTAGGTTCATGGCATTTAACATAGAACATGCATAGACTTCCACATACATATATCTATTATAGGCATTTAACATCCTACATGCATTATTCTATTTGACATACCCCTACATCAATTTCATATGTTCATGGTATATGATCTACATATTTATAAGTAAAACATAACATACCACCTAAACATGCAACGTCATGGTATATAACACATAAAGCTAGGGTTTTAGTAACGAAAAGACTCTTACAACATGCTTAATCATATACCTACACCATAGTAAACCATGAGCCAGCATCCTTGTACTTCATTCCATCCCTAACCTAGATTAGGAGTTTGGTCGAATATTCAATAGAAGAGGGTCTCTTCATTCAAGCAACATGAGAAGGTCCCATAGGTAAAAAGGAACTCATACATTACCTACAATGTCATAGTAAGTCATTGGACCCCCATATTTAGAGCTAACCCTAAATCCTAGTCATCCCACTTGACTTGGCCGAAACCCTAATGGGTCACCAACACATGAAGAAATTCATAAAATTTCAAATTTACATCTAATACCTTACATATAATTCCATAGGAAAACATTAGAACCCTTGCTTGGGGTTAACCCTAACTTCTTGCCCTATAACCCATCTTGGCCAAAACTTACAAGGTTCATAAGACATGTAAAATTCGCATAAATCACCATGAACATCCCTTGCATCATGAGAAGACATAAAAACATCATTAGGAAGTTAAAACTAATCCTAGCCTTGTATCCATGGTGCTGGCCGAAGCCCTAGAAGCCCCCCTTCATGGATTTCTCAACTTAGATCTTGAAACAAAGACTTAAATCATGATAAACATCAAAGGAAAACCATTATACCACAGGTGAGGGAGTCTTACCCTTGTTGACTTGGTTTTTAGACCTTAAATAGAGAAGATGATGAAGACCTTGTTGTCCCTTGATCACCCTTAGCCCTTGTAGCCTTGTAGGAAGCCTTGGATCTTCAAGAGAAAGTCCCCTTGTGAAGCTTTTCCAAGGGGAAGGAGCCTTGGTAGGTTTCGGCTAGGAGAAGGAAGAAGAGGGAGAGGAATGGCTTTGGTGGAAGAAGGAAGGAAAAGAGTAACTCCTATGTCTCCTCTTCTCTCATCCCCTCTTTTATACCACATGAATGGGGGCAAGTGAAGGGTCATGGTGCCTCTTCTCTTGATGACTCTTCACTTCCCTAAGCCTTAACCAAAATCTGCTTCATTCTCTACTAGCACTCCCTTGCTAGGTGAATTGGTTAGTATATGCATGGTGTTACACTAGGTCCAAGGTTCAATCCTTGGTGCATGCACTTTATTTTTATTTTATTTTACTTTCTTTTTTTTCCTCTATTTTCGGCCATACCCCCCTAAGGCCTACCTATAGCCGTGCTAATATTCTTAATTTAAACCCATTTCTATTTCTATTAAATTCTACCTAAAATCCACTAATAACCATGGTACTAGAAAAGCCCATGTAAGGCCCATTAGCACTTAGCTTCTTATTCTATATCGAAATTCATGGATCATCATGTTAAGGTTTATACTAGTATCCCTATGTTCCTCGAGAATCTATCTAGGCATGATCAATATTTTAAAGAAAAATATTGAGAAAATTTTCCGGGTCGTGGAGAAACCTCGCCAGAAACCCAAGTACACTTCCCGAGCACTAAGACTACTAACAAGCCCTAACCAAGCTTGTTTCGTCAGAGGTTTCTAGCCAAACTCGAGCCTCTTTAAATAGAGCTCAAGGCTAGAAAATACCCTACCAGTCGACTGCTCCCAGGGTAGTCGACTGGTCCCACTGAAAATCGACCGTTGTAACCCCAACGTTCGAATTTTCAGCCACTTACTAGCCACCTACCAGTCGACTGCTCCCAGGGCAGTCGACTGGTCTCGGGTCAATTACATTCTGTGAGTTTCTGGTCTTGCTGGCAGTCGACTGTTATATTCCCAGTCGACTGCCCAGCCTACAAAGTCACTCTTCCTCACTCCGACGACCCTCCTTCACGTGTGCCTTCAAGTACACTCCCTTGGCTTGCCCCTTGAAGTCCTCTTCCACCGGCTATCGTCCCTCGAATGTGCACGTAAACCCTCGGCTTGCCTCCATGCCACCCTTCACGTGTGCCCTTTGAAGTCCACTTCCCAGCTTGCCCTTGGAGTCCTCTTCCCTCGGCTCTTGTCCCTTCATGACTTAGCTGACTCTTCACCAGCAGCCTTGACTGTTGCCTTCGTGCCCTCTTCATCTTCGGCTCCCATCCCTCGAATGCACACAAGCCTCCAACTTGTCTCCATGCCATCCTTCCCGTATGCCTCGAAGTCCGTGCCACTCGGCTCATCATCCCTGCTATCCATGGTCCCTCGGGTGCACACAAGCCTCAAGCTTGTCTCCATGCTACCCTTCACCGTATCAAAGCCGTCCAACTAAGTCAATATGTGTAACCTACAATCTTGCACACTCAAATACACATATTAAATCACAAGAGTAAACCTAACTTAAACCCTTTGCCCAAACATCAAAACACATGGTCACTCCGGACCATAGATTGCCTCAACAGAGAGAAGGCTCTAGCTACACGCCCTTTCAACTGGTTTATGGAAGCGAGACAGTTGTGCAAGTGAAGGTCGGATGTGAGTCCGATCGGAGGTGACTTTATGATATAGACAATGAAGAAAGGCGTTGCTTGGTGTTGGATCTGGTCGCGGAGATCCGAGACTGGATTGCTGCCCGAGTGACAGCTACCATCAGAAATACATCAGAGATATAACTAGAAGGTACTGCCCCCGGACCTTCTAGGTTGGCGACCTGGCCTGGAAGTGAATTAAGTTAGTCAGCAACGTAAATAAATTGGAGCCTCAGTGGGGTGGGTCTTTTAAAGTGATCCAAAAGCTAGCGTCTAGGGCATATTACCTCCAAGATGCTCAAGGGAAGCAGGTAGGTCAACCCTGGAGTGACATCCACCTGCGATTGTACAGGGAGAAAGCCCTTGTAGGCTTATGTAATGCTTGAATTGCTCCCTAGCCAAGAATAATAATGTAAGAGTCTGAAGAACTTTAGCAAGCTCTCCCAGACTCTCACCCCCGCGAGTTATAAGTTAGCATTCTCACACACACCCACCGACCTCGGAGTCCGACCGGACGTGACTATCCATGCTCCACATGGTCCTCCGAATGATGTCCAGACTCTCGCCCCAAGCAAGTTATAAGTAGGCGTGCTCTCACGCACCCGACGGCTAGGGGGTCCGACTAGGCGAGGATGTTGATATTCTCATTGGCCTTCCTGAGTGGAGGTCAAGCATATCACCTTCAAGTGAGTCGAACTGACTTGCAAAACCGTTGATTCGACCTTCCGACCGAATTTGGCCACACAGTGGGTAGCCGACCGAGTCAAGCAAGGCCCGAGTGGGACTCGAGAGGTCTGCCATCGAGCCCACGTAAAAGCTTCACTTGCGCTTGAACGATCGAGTAAAAAACCTAACCCATGCTCGAATGGGCGAGTGGAAAACCTTACCTGTGCTTGAATGGCCAAGTGAAAACCCCCACTTGTGCTTGAACGACTGAGTGGAAAACCTTACAGATGCTCGAGGGGTCGAGTGAAAAGCCTCACGTGTGCTTGAACGACCGAGTAAAAAACCTTACCCATTCTCGAATGGCTGAGTAGAAAATCTTATTTGTGCTCGAATGGCCAAGTGAAAACCCCCACTTGTGCTTGAACGGCCGAGTGGAAAACCTTATTGGTGTTCGAGGGGCCAAGTGAAAAGCCTCACGCGCACTTGAACGGTCAAGTTAAAAGTCTTACCCGTGCTTAAACGATTAAGAGTACCTTCGTGCGAATAGATGACCGAGTGGACCTCACTCGTCATCGGACAACTGAGTGAATCTCATGTATGGTTGTACAATCGGGCAAACCTTACGCACGACTAGATGACTGCGTGAGAAGCCCGAGCATATTAGGGTCGAAACTACTAAGTCGCGAGCGCACCGCCCAAAGGGTCGGGGCAAAGGTAGCTAGAGTATGTTCAGCCGACTAAAGAAATAAAAACAAAAAGGAGGGGGAATATATGAGCAACAAAAGCCAACGGGTTGGATGTAAGGTAAGGCAAAAATTAAAAGCCACCGAGGGCTTAGTGCAGTACAGGCTCCTAAAGGTCCGAGCAAAAAAGGATTACATGTACAACCTATTGGGATCGATGGCACGCTAGAGGGGGTGAATAGCTCGATCACCCCAATTCAATCTCTTCGTATAATCGTTAGCACAAGTGGAAACTTAATCTATCAATTAAAACAATGCTAACATTTTACCAGTTACGTGGTTCGGAGATTTCTTGCTCCTACTCCACGGCATGTCCTTGAGGTGGACGAACCCTTGATCCTTTGGTGGATCACACCCTAGCAATCTCCGGCTAAAGCTTTCTCCTTCTCGATGGAGAACAACCTCTCATAAAGCTTCTTCCTCCTTACAAGATTGAGCTAGAGTTTTAGGAGGAAGATGACCACTTGGAGCTTGAGCACTTGAGTAAAGATATCGCAATGAATTGCTAACCTATCTCAAGTCTCAAGCTCCCATTTAAATAGTGGAGAGAGCTGTTAACTAAACAGCTCAGCCTCGACACCAGTCGACTACCCCCAGGGCCAGTCGACTGATGTCCAACCAACGGCTAGCCTAACGACTCTATTTTTTAGCAGACCAGTTGACTGGTGCCTGGACCAGTTGACTGATCTTTCTATGAGTTTCCTCTTGACGCTACCAGTCGACTACTTCCTTTGCCAGTCGACTGCCCAACTTACAAACTCACTCTCAGCCTCTTCGGAGTCCATCCTTCGCATATGCCTTGAAGTCCACTTCCTTGGCTTGCCCCTTGAAGTTCTCTTCCTTTGGCTCTCATCCCTCGGATGCGCACACAAGCCCGCGGCTCATCTCCATGTCATCCTTCGTATATGCCTTTGAAATTTACTTCCTCAACTCGCCCTTTGAAGTCCTCTTCCTCGGTTCTCGTCCTTCGGATGCTCCACTTCGTTAATCCTCATGTGTGATTCACCAAGTCCTATAAGACTCAAACACACACATCAAATCAACATAAAAAACCTAACTTAATCATATTGACACACACATCAAAACCCATGATTTATCCG
Source organism: Boesenbergia rotunda (assembly GCA_024364735.1). Taxonomy (NCBI): domain Eukaryota; kingdom Viridiplantae; phylum Streptophyta; class Magnoliopsida; order Zingiberales; family Zingiberaceae; genus Boesenbergia; species Boesenbergia rotunda. The sequence continues at coordinate 78,901 of JAGFNQ010007157.1, read as the reverse complement.
ATCAAACTTGGGTCGATTACACCAACAATCTCCCCCTTTTTGATGTGTGGCAATATATTTAAGTTAGGTACAAAGATAACAATTGAAAATTAAAAGCATAGTATATTAAGGCATATAAACATGCATCCTCCCCCTTAACTTATGTCTTAACACTTGATTTTCAAATTTTATACAAACATAAAGAATTAAGTTAAATTCTAACTTAAACCATTCAATTCTCCCCCTTTGACACCATCAAAAATATTGCACCAAGCAATATTAACCTATGGTATCAAGTAGGGACACCGATTTAATTTTTGAAAATATCTAGAAATCAGAAAACACAAGTATCAATCTATTGAGTTAGTTACCAGTCGACTGGTCTCACCAAAATGCCCATTCACAGAATGTTCAGTCGACTGCTCCTCTATACTAATCGACTGATACTTAACATACTGAAATTTCAGCCTTTTGAGCTGAAATTCAGAAATGCATAAAAAATTTCAAAAAATTTGAAAAATTATGAAATTTTGCAAGCATATTTCTTGTGATGTTTTCTAACAGAGAAAAATATATTTTCATGAAAAATTTAAATATGTTTGACTTTTTGACCAAAACTCAATTACTTTGAAAACACTCAACTTTGTATCAAAATCATATCCTAGTTTTGAACCCAAGTGTTTTGCAAGTCTATGCTATAGCAAATAAAACACAAAATTGTTTTCAAAACATTTGAAATATCCAACTATGATCAATAGGCAAGATGTCCATTAATTAAATATTTGTTTTCCTCATAGTTGGTTTATTATTGCTAAATTAATACATCTAATAACTTATCAAAATGCCATAAGCATAAATAAATTATTTGTATTCTCCTAACATCTCATATGCATAAATATAATCATAAATAAAGGCAATATGAGATGATTTAAAGGTAATCCCTATTTAGCCCATTTTATCATAAATCTCTATTTGGGTTAAATAATTCCCCTTAAGATCTCAAGTCAACCAAATTTCAAAAATTTAAAAATTTAAGAACATGGTTGACTAAACCTAAATCCTCTAACCCTTGAGGATTGACTTTGGCACCCAATAGAAATGTTTCCTAATTAGGTTGACCAAGTACTCCTTAGGAATTCATTTTCTATCTAGGGTCTTGGTTTTTGCTTGTCCTCTAGCAAGTAAGCAATGATAGGTTTTTTCATTGCTATATTTTCCAAACTCTAATCTTTCTTTCTTGAAACTTGTCTTTTGGCTCTCAATGATCATATCTAGGGTTTTTGAGCCAATTTTAAATTTTCTAAAGGCTTTGGTAAGACTATCTACCTTTTCCCTTAATTTCTTATTTTCTTCTTCTAAGTATAAATCATTTGAAATATAAGAAGAAGCATGCATATTGTCCTTAATTGTCATGGATTCTAATTTTTCTTTTAACATACAAACTTCATTTTTCAAGCACTTAATTTTCTTTCTAGACTTAAATAAGTAATCATTAGTACTAGAAATAATTTTTACAAGAGTGGTAGTGGGTAGATTATATACCTCACTTACCGAGACGTCCGATTCTGAAGTTGAGCCACCCCCTTCACTTGAGCTCCCTTCATCTTCACTTGAGCTCTTTTCTTCTTCAAATTCGGATGATGTGGAGGTAATGTTTTCAATTCCCATTAGTACAAAATGGGATACGTGATGCTCCTCCTCTTCCGATGAGGTAGACTCATCCCATGTAGCCTTTAAATTTTGCACTTTCTTCCCCTTTTCTCTTTTGATTTCTTCCTTTCTTCTTTCTTCTTTCCTTCCTTTTTCTTCAAGAGTGGACACTCATTTCTCATGTATCCTTCTCCTTGACAATTGTAGCATATTATCTTCCTTGTTATACTCTTGCTCCTTGAACTTTTCCTACCATAAGATTTGTTAGTAGAAAAATATTTAAATATTTTCCTCATTTTTCTTACCATGTAGGCTTCCGCATTACTATCCATAGATGCACTCAATTTCTCTGAGTCGGATGAGGAAGTCTTCTTCTTTTTACCTTTTCCCTTGTTTGCCACAAGGGTTATATTCTTCGATTTGTAGGTTTCTTCAATTGCTCCTCCAATCCGAGTTTCATGGAGCTCCATGATTGAGAAGAATTCCTCTAGAGAAGTTTTCTCTAGATCCTTGAATATGTAATATGAGTCCACCATTGAGCTCCAATTTGATGTTCTTGGAAATGCATTGATGGATTTCATCAAAGTGTCTCGGTTTGAAAGTTGTTCTCCTACACTTATTAGTCCATTAAGTATTTCTTTAAATCTAGTATGCAAATTTGATACCTTCTCCCCTTTGTCAGGCTTGATGTTATTGATTTGAGATTGGAGAAGATCTCTTTTTGTCATTTTTGCCTCCGAAGTGCTTTCATGAAGCTCTATTAGCTTGTCCCATAAGTCTTTGGCACTTGAGTAGCTCCCAATCCTTGTTACTTCTTGTTGAGGGAACACACTTAGAAGGTGATGCAAAGCTTTTGAATTTGCTAAGTAATTGAAGGATCGTATAAGGCGTGCAGAGGGGGGGGGGGTGAATGCACTTTTTCGAATCGTGGATCTCTACAGAATTGTTAGCGCAGCGGAAATAATATGCACAGAGATCAAAAACAATGCTAACACTTATCGTTTACTTGGTATCCACTCAGATGGGTGACTAGTCCAAGGATCTACGCCGCGAGCACCACTTTTCACTATCGAAAAGTCTCCTTGAGGTGGAGAAACCTTTACAGCAAGATATTCCTCTTTATAGATGCACAAATATGAGAGAGGAAGCAAAAATCACTCTACACACGAGCAGCACTTCGACACTGTACGGAACCATACCGTGCACGTGCAAAAAGTACTCCTTTTATAGGTGAACAGGACAGATTCGCAATCTGTCCAGCCCGCACCAGACTAGCCTAGCATTAATTGCTAGCCAACGGCTAGTTTCGGGGTATACCAGTAGACTGGCCAACTGCCAGTCGACTGGTCCGACGCTGCAAACTTTCTGTGAGTTTTGGCAGTCGACTGCCACAGGGCCAGTCGATTGCCCTGCCTCACAACTCAGCTCCAGCCACTCCAGACCTTCTCCTTCGCGTGTGTCTTCAGGTCTACTCCCTTGGCTTGCCCCTTGAAGTCCTCTTCCTCTGGCTATCGTCCCTCGGATGCGCACGCAAGCCTTCCCTTGGCTTGCCTCCATGCCACCCTTCACGTGTGCACTTAACAACAGCAATATGTTAAAAATATAAGACATATCAGAACCTAAGAGGTACCTCCCCCTTAATCCATGTCTTCTCCATTTTTAAACATTCAATTTCTAAGTTAGAAAGAATACCTTAAACCATCCATTCCAAGTTGAAATTCTAACTTAAACCACCTATTCTCCCCCTTTGACACCATCAAAATGATTGCCTCAAGCAACCAAACCCTAGGGCATCAAAAGTGAGAATATTGAATTTCTGAAATTTCTCAAAGTGGCTGAAAATAGGCGTGCCAGTTGACTGCCCCATGGGCAGTCGACTGATACGCTATCAGTCTGATTTTTTAGGTTTTCTATCGAATTTCAGAAACTCCCAGAAAATTCTAGAAAATTCCAAAAATTATAAAATTTTGCATACATGTTTGAAATGTTATACTCTATCAGGGAAAAATATTAAGCCATATACAATTCCAAACATGCATGACTTTTGATAAAAATCCAAAGTTTTGAAAACCACTACATAATGTATCAAACTTTGAAACCAATTTTGCAATCATATGACTTTTAAAAACATGACAAAGTATGTAAAGCATAAAATGGTTTTTCAAAGGTTTAGAATGTCCAACTATGATCTTTGGGCAAAGTGTCCATTGATTAAACACTTGTCTTCCCCATAGTTGGTCTAGTTTTCATATATTGATACTTCTAATGGCCCAACAATGTGCCACAAGCACAAGTGAGCCAAATGTATCACCCTAATGGATCAAGCACCCTTTTTCAAAGCTAATATCTCCAGGTTCATCCTACACTTCCACAAAACACATTTCAATGCCTCTTCTTAAGGATGTAAACTCCGATTCGGGATGAGACTTGGTAAAGATGTCGGCTAGGTTCGACTTTGATTTAACATAGTGTAGCTCTTTGTCTCCCCTTGCCACATGGTCTCTAATGAAGTGATGTTTCATTTCAATGTGTTTTGTCCTAGAATGGTGAACCGGATTTTTAGTTAAGTTGATTGTGCTTACATTATCACATAGGACTTTGACCTTGGTGTAATGCAACTCATAATCCTCTTAGGTGTGCATGATCCAAAGGAGTTGGGAAACACACCCACCCATTGCCACATATTCCGCCTCCGTTGTTGATAGGGCAACGCATGGTTGTTTCCTACTACTCCAACTAACTAAGGAAGACCCAAGGAATTGGCACCCTCCACTTGTGCTCTTCCTATCTAACTTGCAACCCGCATAGTCCGAGTCGGTGTATCCAATTAGGTCAACACTAGGAGTTGTAGGATACCAAAGTCCGACATTGAGGGTCCCTTTTACATACCTTAAGATCCTCTTAACTACAACCAAATGAGACTCTTTGGCACAAGATTGGTACCTTGCACACATACCTACCGCAAAAAATATATCGGGTCTACTAGCGGTTAGGTATAGGAGGCTACCAATTATGCTCCTATATTGTTTAGAGTCTACCATTTTCCCTTCAATGTCACTATCCATTTTCACATTGGTTCCTATGGGTGTAGATGCTACCTTAACATTTTCTAAACCAAATTTCTTTAACATCTCCTTAGCATATTTGGTTTGAAAGACATGTGTACCTTCATTAGTTTGCTTGACTTGAAGGCCTAAGAAGAAGGTTAACTCTCCTACAAGATTCATCTCAAATTCATCTTCCATACACTTGATGAATTCTTGTAGGAAGTCATTATTTGTTGACCCAAAAATGATATCGTCTACATAGACTTGGGTAACAAATATCTCCTTGTCCTTAGATTTTAGGAACAATATAGGGTCAATTGTTCCTCTCCTAAACCCCTTAGACACTAAAAATGAAGAAAGCCTTTCATACCAAGCACTCGGAGCTTGTTTCAATCCATATAAGGCTTTTCTTAATTTGAACACGTGTCTTGGATAATTGGGGTCCTCAAACCCGGGGGGTTGTTCTACATATACCTCTTCCTTAATGATTCTATTAAGAAATGCCGACTTCACATCCATTTGGTGGAGTGTGAAACCCATGTGAGCGGCATAGGCTAGTAGAATTCTAATTGATTCTAACCTAGCTACGGGGGCATAAGTTTCATCATAATCTAGTCCCTCAACTTGGTTAAACCCCCTAGCTACCAATCTATCCTTGTTCCTAGTGATTTTACTTTGGTCATCTAGTTTGTTCCTAAAGACCCATCTTATGGTTACAATGGTACAATCAGTGGGCCTAGGAACTAACTCCCAAACTTCACTCCTCTCAAATTGATTTAGCTCTTCTTGCATGGCTAAGACCCAATCAACATCTCCCAATGCTTCATCAATGGACTTAGGTTCTAATTGGGAGATAAGAGTTATTTGACTGGTTTGATCCCTAAAGTAGGACCTAGTCCTTACTCCTTGAGTGACATCACCCACTATTTGGTCAATAAGGTGATCATGGTGATGTCTCAAGGGCCTAGAGGTTGTGGGTTCATTTACTCCTTCTTCCTCATCCTCTAGGGTACTTCTTACTTCCCCTTGATCATTGCCCTCCAAATGTAAGTCTTGGATTCTTTGGGCAAGGGGTTGAACCTCTTCTATATCCTTATCAATTGAAGCCTTTCTAGGGTAGGTACTAGTTATTTCATCAAATTTGACATTTGAGGACTCAATCACTTTTGTCCTCTTGTTGTACACTCTATAACCCCCTACTAGTCAATGAGTACCCTACTAGAATTCCTTCATCGACTTTTGACTCAAATTTCCTTAGGTCATCTTTGGTGTTTAAGATGTAAACTTTACATCCAAAGACTCTAAAATAATGTACTTGTGGTACCCTTCCATTCCACAATTCAAAAGGTGTTTTCCCTAGAAACCTATGTACCAACACCCGGTTTTGAATATAGCAGGCGGTGTTAACCGCTTCGGCCCAAAAATAGCTAGGTAGAGAATATGCATTGAGCATAGTCCTAACAGCTTCTTGTAGGGCTCTGTTTTTCCTCTCAACTACCCCATTTTGTTGAGGAGTCCTCGGGCATGAAAACTCATGCTTGTACCCATTTTCAACACAAAATTGTGTGAAATTAGCGTTTTGGAACTCCCCACCATGGTCACTCCTAATTCGGTTTATTTTGATGTTCTTTTCGTTTTCTACCCTTTTACTAAATCCTATAAAAATCTCTAGGGTATCATCCTTATGTTTCAAGAAATAAACCCATATAAATCTAGAGAAGTCATCTACTATGACTAGGCAATATTTACTCCCTACAAGTGAGGGAGTACTATGACAATCAAACAAATCTATGTGCAAAAGTTCTAAAGGCAAAGAGGTAGTGATTAGAGTTTTACCTTTGTGTGATGCTTTCGATTGCTTACCTTCTTGGCATGCATCACACAACTTGTTCTTCTCATACTTGATCATTGGTAGCCCCTTCACCAACTCTTCCTTGGCCACTCTTGCAATGCTCCTCATGTTAACGTGTCCAAGTCTCCGGTGCCAGAACCACCCTTCTTCTTCTTTAGACATGAGACACTTAACAACATTGTTAGTAGCATAGGTAAGATCAAGATAATATAGATTCGCATCTCTAAACCCTTCTAATATAGTAGCACTTGATTCATTATGTCTAATGATGCATTTTCTAGCATGAAATTCAACTTTAAACCCGGCATCACATAATTGACTTACACTTAATAAATTGAACTTCATGTCTTTGATCAAAAGTACCTTATGTATGGAAATAGTGGGAGATACCACAATTGTGCCCCTACCAATGATTCTCAACTTTCCACTATTCCCAAAGGAGACGGTCCCTTCTCTTAGGAAGCTAATAGTGGTGAACTTGCTTACATCCCCGGTCATGTCTCTTGAGCATCCACTATCTACTATCCACATTGTTGGTGCCTCCTTCACCTTTACCTAAACAACATGGAAAATATACTCTTTTGGTACCCAAATCTTTGATCTATAAGCATCATTTAGAAATCTCTTAGGTACCCATGCCTTCTTTGTGGTTCCCCTAGCCCCTAATCTCCTAGATGCACCAATACTATCGGTAAGTGAGACAAAGGCTACCTCCTTTGTCTTAGGCCTATAACCCAACCCGGCTTTGTTGTACACAGCCCTTTGACTGTTGATGATCATATCTAGGTTACTTGATCCTACTTGGAATTTCCTAAGGGCCTTTGTGAGGTCATCTACCTGTTTCCTTAATTCCCTATTTTCATTTTTAAGGTGTGAAGCATGTGAAGAGGTAGAACTAGCATGCAAATCTTTAAGTTTAGTAGCTTCTACTCTAAGCATGACAATTTGTTCTTTTAGTTCCTTAACTTTACTTCTAGCCTTAGCTAAGTCCATGTTCGTACTAGAAATTATTTTTACTAAAGTAGAGGAGGGTAAGTGGTATACCTCACTTACCGAAGCTTCTGACTCTGATGATGAAGTGGAGGAGCTCTCATCTTTACTGCTTGAGCTTCGTTCATCATCTGATGAGTCTGAGTGATCTTGTGCCATGAGAGCAAAGTGGGAGACTTGCTCTTCTTCTTTCTCTGAAGATGGGGGATCATCCCAAGTTGCCTTGAGGTTGGTGGCACCCTTCTCCTTTCCCTTTAATTTCTTCTTGTCACTCTTCCTCTTCTCTTCCTTCTTGTCATCCCTTTTCTTCAATTTGGAACACTCGTTCTTCATATGTCCCTCTTGATGGCAGTTGTAGCATATTATGTCCTTGTCTTACCCTTACCTTTGGCCCCTTTCCTAGCATAGGATTTGTTAGATAAACTTTTAAATGCTCTACGAAACTTTCTTACCATGAACGCCTCTTGATCGCTATCCAAAGAGGTGTTAGATTCTTCTGAGTCTGACGAGGATGAGTAAACCACCTTCTTCTCCTTCCTCTTCTTCTTTTCCTTTTCTGCAACAAAAGCAATACCTTTCTCTTTTGCCGAGACATTAGCTTGCTCGTGTAGCTCAAATTCACAGAAAAGATCGTCTAATTTAACAATTGACAAATCCCTCGATACCTTGTATGCATCAACCATGGATGCCCACAAGGTGGTTCTCGGGAAGGCTTGTAAAACATACCTGACGATGTCCCGGTTCTCTATCTTCTCTCCAATCACATGGAGCTCGTTTATCACTTCCTTTACCCTTCCATGTAGCTGGCTGACAGTCTCGTTGCTCTTCATGGAAAGGGATTGTAGTTGGGCCACTAGCAAGTCCTTCTTGGCTCTTCTGGACTCGTTTGACCTCTCGTTCAGTTCAACCAACTTGTCCCATAGTTCCTTGGCGCTCTTGAACGGTCCCCACCTTGTTTTAGTTGCTCCTTCGAGAGCCCGCATTGCAGTGTGGTGGTGGCCTTGGCATTAGATTGCGCCCTCTTCATCACCTCCCTTTGACCATGATCTCATCGGTGTTGGATCTCCTCTTTCATCGACGAGCGCCTCGAAGCCATCTGCAACACTTATCCAATTTTCAATGTCATTCATAAGGTAGTATTGCATCCTACCTTTCCAATAGGCGAAGTCGTTCCCGTCGAAGAACGGAGGTCGTGCGGTGGAGTATCCCTTGAAACGCCATCACAATTGTTCCGATTGACTGTTAGATCTTCCAAAATGCACCGGCTCTGATACCAACTGAAGGATCGTATAAGGCGTGTAGAGGGGGGGGGTGAATGCACTTTTTCGGATCGTGGATCTCTACAGAATTGTTAGCGCAGCGGAAATAATATGCAAAGAGATAAAAAACAATGCTA
>JAGFNQ010007157.1:0-63129 GCA_024364735.1 Boesenbergia rotunda | reverse complement strand
TCTAGCTTACACCCCGCGTAGTCCGAGTCGGTGTATCCAATTAGATCAACACTAGGGGTTCTAGGATACCAATGTCCGACATTGAGGGTCCCTTTCACATACTTTAAGATCCTCTTGACTACAACCAAATGAGACTCTTTGGCACACGATTGGTACCTTGCTGTAGGGTTTTTCGGGCCGCGAAAACCGCTTTTTCGCGTCGCGGAAACCCCGAAAGCCCCAATAGAAAGGATCCGAGCGAAGAAAACCATTTCAAAAATTTACGAGTACTCGTTTACATGCTTCAAAACCGATCTACAACCTAGATCTATTAGAGAAGAGAAAAACTACCTTCGATGCGTGCCCCGCAATTCCCGCTTGCTCCTCGGTTGGTGTCGGATCTCAAGGATGCAAAGTAGCAACCCTCTAGAAGTATCCACACAAGCAAGAGAGTGGAGAGGAGAGCCCAAAAGTGTGCTAGTACTTTTGGGGTCTCGGCAAGATGAGAGGAGAGGGAGTGACAAAACCAAAAACTACATTAGGAGAAGAATCAATCACACACAAGAAAAACTCATTTTGTGTGTATAAGTGGCCGGCCACCACCTTCCATAACCCCCTTATTTGAATTCAAAATTCAAATAGGGAGGTTACTTAGCCTTGATGATGATGCCAAGTCATCACTTGGTCAAGTCAAGGTGATGTGGCTTGAGTCAAGTCAAACTTGCCTCTTATGGACTTTCCATATTTAGCCAAAGTCAAACTTTGACTTCATTATTCTCCCATGATTAGATTCATCCAACACTTGGATCAAACTCGAGTCCAACTCAAGTTGTCTAATTTGAGTCAAGTCAAACTTGCCTTTTATGGACTTTCCATATTTAGCCAAAGTCAAACTTTGACTTCATTATTCTCCCATGATTAGATTCATCCAACACTTGGATCAAACTCGAGTCCAACTCAAGTTGTCTAATTTGAGTCAAGTCAAACTTGCCTTTTATGGACTTTCCATATTTAGCCAAAGTCAAACTTTGACTTCATTACTCTCGGTCCATCATATGGACTTATTCTCCATCTATTGCTCTATGTGTGTGACCCTATAGGTTCTTGTAACATTGGCAATGCCCTTAAACCTATTTAAGGACATAAGCAATGAGAGGTATCTAGCAACACATCATTGCTACCCAAGTTACAAGAATGTCGAGATCCAACATCACCATTATGACTAATAATTGTGACCATCACAATATGTGACAACGTCCTTCTATCCTCGATATCTAGATTGATCTTCTATGAAGCATAGACCGTGTCATCCTCCAATCAATCTGTGTCTTGAACTCCAAGTAGACTCACTATAATCAAATAAGCTCAATATCTCATATTGCCTTATTTGGGCATGGCCATGCACTTAGTGATCTCACTCTATCAAGACTATGATATCTCTCCCGTCATATAGGAAGGATAGATCCCATCTACATCACTCACATCCCTCCGCATAATTTGTTACATACCCAGTAATCGCCTTTATAGTCCACCCAGTTACGGGTGACGTTTGACGAAACCAAAGTACATAACTCCTTATGTAGGGAACTATGGTGACTTCAGGTCTAAGGACTAATAGTCATACTAATAGTCACATGAGAAAGTATATGACACTCATATAACGATCCATGACACTTTCTCATGGCGGGCCATTCAGTATACATTCCCTAATGTATACCCATGTGTCAACTTGATATCTCATATCCATGACTTGTGAGATCAAGTCATCATGTTGACCTACATGCTAGTCTCTATGCATTAACATTGTCCTTGAATGTTAATACTTGACTAGGAATAATTAAAAGTAGTGTTCTCTATATCATCTCACTATCGATTCAATTAATCGATTGATATAGATAAGAACCTTCTACTCAAGGACGTTATTATACTAAGTTATTTGGCACCAATACACATAAGTACAATAACCATAAGAAATGCCTTTATATATAAGAAATATATATACAAGAATATGATACAATGAGTCCAAAAAGTAATCATCATATGATTGGCTCTAGGGCTCTCACTAACAATCTCCCACTAGCACTAGTGTCAATCGCTGTAGTATCTAATACCCAATGACCTAGTGTGACCATCATGCTTCATCTGTGCCAAAGCCTTGGTCAAGGGATCTGCGACGTTAGACTCTGTGGGTACTCTGCAAATCTTCACATCTCCTCGATCGATGATATCTCGAATGAGATGGAATCGCCGTAGTATGTGTTTGGTCCGCTGGTGTGAGCGAGGTTCCTTAGCCTGCGCAATAGCTCCATTGTTGTCACAATAGAGCTCTACGGGATCAGATATGCTAGGAACCACCCCAAGCTCAGTGATGAACTTGCGGATCCAAACTGCCTCCTTTGCTGCCTCTGATGCAGCAATATACTCAGCTTCTGTTGTAGAATCTGCAACTGTGTCCTGCTTCGAACTCTTCCAGCTCACAGCTCCGCCATTCAAGCAAAACACGAACCCTGACTGCGATCTGTAATCATCCTGGTCGGTTTGGAAGCTGGCATCAGTGTAACCCTTTACAACTAGATGCTCATCGCCTCCAAATATCAAAAAATATTCCTTAGTCCTTCTCAAGTACTTAAGGATATTCTTGACCACTATCCAGTGACGTTCACCTGGATCTGACTGGTACCTGCTCGTCATGCTCAATGCATACGAGACATCAGGACGAGTACATAACATGGCGTACATGATAGATCCTATGGCTGAGGAATAAGGGATCTTGCTCATGTGGTCTCTCTCCTCTCTAGAAGAGGGACCTTGAGTCTTCGAAAGACTCACGCCATGTGACACTGGCAGATTTCCCTTCTTGGAATTCTGCATGGCAAACCGTTGCAAAACGGTATCAATGTATGTACTCTGACTTAGGCCAAGCAATCTCTTAGATCTATCTCTATAGATCTTTATGCCTAGAATATAGGCTGCTTCACCTAAGTCTTTCATTGAGAAGGAATTCCCCAACCAAGTCTTCACAGACTGTAGTGAAGGAATGTCATTCCCAATGAGTAGTATGTCATCTACATACAAAACAAGGAAGACAACTATGCTCCCACTAACCCTTTTGTAGACACAAGGTTCATCTTCATTCTTGATGAAACCAAACTGTTTGATTGCATCATCGAATCGAAGATTCCAGCTTCGAGAAGCTTGCTTTAGTCCATAAAGGGACTTATGCAGCTTGCATACTCTACCAGTATGCTTTGGATCTACAAAACCCTCAGGTTGTGTCATGTACACTTCCTCGAGGAGGTTTCCATTCAGAAACGCAGTTTTGACGTCCATCTGCCAGATCTCATAATCGTGGTATGCTGCAATAGCAAGCAAGATCCTAATGGACTTGAACATCGCGACTGGAGAAAAAGTTTTATCATAGTCAATACCATGAATTTGCTTGAAACCTTTAGCTACTAGTCTACCCTTATAGGTATGTACAAGTCCATCCATGTCAGTCTTTCTCTTAAAGACCCACTTACACCCAATGGGTTTGACCCCTTCAGGTGGATCAACCAAAGTCCATACTTGGTTGGTGTATATGGAATTCATCTCGGATCTCATGGCCTCTAGCCATTTCTCAGAATCTGGGCTCATCACAGCTTCCTGATAGGAGGTAGGCTCGTTCTCAACGAGCATAACGTCATCATGGTCAGACAAGAGAAATGAGTATCTCTCAGGCTGACGACGTACCCTATCAGACCTGCGAAGAGGTAGGTCTACATGAACAGGTTGTTGTTCCACAGCTTCTTGTGCAACAACCTCATCAACCACCACACTTTGTGGTTCCTGTTCAACTTCCATCAAGGCTTCAGTGCTATTGTCCATGTCTTGAACTTCTTCAAGACTGAACGTACTCCCACTAGTCTTTCTAGAAACAAAGTCCCTTTCTAGAAATACTCCAGTCTTAGCAACAAACACTTTGTGCTGACTAGGAATGTAGAAGTAATATCCCTTAGTTTCCTTGGGATATCCCACGAAATAGCACTTATCGGACTTGGGTCCCAGTTTGTTTGAGACTTGACGTCTAACGTAAGCCTCACAACCCCAAACTCTCATGAAAGATATCTTGGGACTCCTCCCAGTCCATATCGTATATGGTGTCTTCATGACCGCCTTTGATGGAACACGGTTAAGTGTGAACGCTGCCGTGTCTAGAGCATATCCCCAAAAGGATATAGGAAGATCTGCGTGACTCATCATAGATCGTACCATATCTAATAAGGTACGATTCCTCCTTTCGGATACACCATTCCACTGTGGTGTCCCAGGAGGAGTGAGTTGAGATAGAATCCCATACTCAGCTAAATAGTCACGAAACTCATGGCTCAAGTATTCTCCACCTCGATCTGATCGAAGTATTTTAATACTCTTGCCGAGTTGGTTTTGTACTTCATTTCTGAATTCTTTGAACTTTTCAAAGGACTCGGACTTATGTGTCATCAAGTACACATAACCATATCTACTGAAATCATCAGTAAATGTGATGAAGTATCTATAACCACCTCGAACAGCAACATTGAAAGGGCCACATACATCAGAATGTATGAGTCCTAACAAATCTGTTGCCCTCTCGCTATGTCCACTAAAGGGAGTCTTAGTCATCTTGCCTAGAAGGCATAACTCGCATGTCTCATATGATTCAAAATCAAATGAATCCAGCAATCCATCCTTATGGAGCTGGGACAAGCGACTCTCATTTATGTGGCCTAAGCGACAGTGCTAGAGATAGGTTGGGTTCAACTCATTTGATCTCAACCTCTTGGTACTTACATTATAGATAGGGCATTCTAAGTCTAGAATGTAGAGTCCGTTGATAAGATCTGCACTACTATAGAACATTTCATTTAAATAGACTGAACAACATTTATTCTTAATTATAAATGAGAAGCCTTTCTTGTCTAGACAAGAAACAGAAATTATGTTCTTAGTAAGTGCAGGTACATAACAACAATCATCTAGTTCCAGTACAAGCCCAGAGGGCAGAGATAGAAAATAAGTTCCTACAGCAACAACAACAACTCGTGCTCCATTGCCTACTCGTAGGTCCACCTCGCCCTTTGCCAATGCCCTGCTATTTCTTAGCCCCTGCACATTGGTACAAATGTGAGAAGCATATCCAGTATCTAATACCCATGATGTAGAAATAGAAAGGTTGACTTCTATAACATATATACCTGAAGTAGAAGGCTCGCTTCTCTTCTTCTTAAGATCCTCCAGGTATACCTTGCAGTTCCACTTCCAATGCCCTGCCTGCCCTTGATATAATTGCTTGAGGTGGCCAATCATATCGTAAGCATTCATGTTCTCGTGTTGCTTCTGAAGCTCAGAGGACATGCAGCATAGCATTAGGCACGACACGTCTAACGCGTCGTCTTGATGCTTCTGATGAGCATCTCTAACGCTACGGATGGCTGAGGGTGGTGGTGCTTCAGGAACTGCTTGCTCTAGAACGTACAACTTACGTTCCTGTTTGAGGACTATCCTCAAGTTCCTGTACCAGTCCAGGAAATTAGCTCCAGTGAGCTTGTCCTTCTCAAGGACAGATCGCAGAGAGAGAATATTCGCGTTTGAAGACATGGCAATCTACAACAGATAAATGCAGAGAATAAATATCATATTCTAGTAATCATCTAATTAGGCCTTTAATTAAATGATGTTCCCACTAAATTATAGGAATTTTGGTGGAATCAAGTCATTGGAGTGGTCAAACCACACTACTAGATCCGTACCAATTTACTATAATTTATGTGGGACAAGATCCACATCATACTATGCCTTAAGTTAGTTTTGGCTAAATCGCCCAAGACTTAGTATGATCGGTAGATAAATAATTTATCAATTACATCTCTATGCAACTCTTGTTTATAGGATCAAGAATTAACATTTATGAATAATCTTGTGTTAGCTTTGGCTAAATCGCCCAAGACTATTGATAAATGCAATCTTGTCCTACCTTTCCAACTATTGGAATACGCCTATAGCTTTACTCGATCTAATTGAGTTAACTAGTTACTCAATCTGATTGAGCTCGATCTAACCCGAGCCATGATAGGCGGGACCAAGGTTGTCCCTCCGCATCCTACCAAGATTAAATGCGTTGCTCTGCTTTGGCAGAATCGACAAGCGCATATGATCGAGGTAGTGATGGGTATCAGGACCCGGTAGGCGTTTACGAGTCGATTCGATTTTAGATCTAATCTAATCGAGGATGTGCATCACATCTAGGCATTTATGAAATCTAATTTAATCCTAAATGTGTATTAAGTGCACATCAAAATGTGGTTCCCACATTACTTGTGCATCTCATACACTTAAGTTTATTTTTACTATTCTACATTATCATGCATCATATACATCACAAGCATAGCAATAATAAAATAAACTTAAGTGACTTGGTCATGGCCCTACTAAGACCTCCCAAGCCAATGAGAGGATCCGATGGTCAACCTAGGTCTAGCGGCTTCTCCAAGCACTTCCTCTTGACCGTCTTGGTGTTGTCGGCTAGTTCTCCCGAGTCCAAGTTCTCCGGAATTTCCGTCGTCTTCACTTTTGTACATTACAAATTTTTATACTCGAGTTACATTCGAGTCTAAATATGAAATACAACAGAAATAAAATATTAAAAGCCGACACGCAGGTCGCAAACACAATACAACACGCACATGTACAAAAACGGCGCGCAGGCCGTATTATGAATTACAACACAATTTTAATCTTATTAAAAATTGGGTTTTGGGCCATGACCATCACACTACTGTACATAATTCAAAATTATGTAATTTTACAGATTTTATATAATTTTTCTACTGATTTTTAGAATTTTTCGAGTCACAACTCCGCGGCGGTCCCGGTAAGCGGGTTTCGGGCGTAATCGGGAGACAAGACCCCTTGCGGGGTTAGGGGCAGCGCCCCCTACTCGTGAAATAACCTTCACGAGTGTCTTCTTGCGATTATACAGTGCCTTTACCCGCTGTCCCAAGATCCATTTGGGCGAAACTTGCCGTTTCGGAGAAGTTTTTCTCGGTGGCAAAGTCTACAAGTGCTTCGCACTCGTCGCTTTGCCTCTATGAGGAAAAATACTCAAAAATCCTAAAATTTAGAAAAATTACAGAAGCATAAAATTATCTAAATTTTGTATCTAATACAAAAAAATAAAATAAAAACCAAATCGAGCACAAGCTTCGCTCGTGGCTCTGATACCACTGTAGGGTTTTTCGGGCCGCGAAAACGCTTTTTCGCGTCGCGGAAACCCCGAAAGCCCCAATAGAAAGGATCCGAGCGAAGAAAACCATTTCAAAAATTTACGAGTGCTCGTTTACATGCTTCAAAACCGATCTACAACCTAGATCTATTAGAGAAGAGAAAAACTACCTTCGATGCGTGCCCCGCAATTCCCGCTCGCTCCTCGGTTGGTGTCGGATCTCAAGGATGCAAAGTAGCAACCCTCTAGAAGTATCCACACAAGCAAGAGAGTGGAGAGGAGAGCCCAAAAGTGTGCTAGCACTTTTGGGGTCTCGGCAAGATGAGAGGAGAGGGAGAGCCAAAACCAAAAACTCATTGGGAGAAGAATCAATCACACACAAAAAAACTCATTTTGTGTGTATAAGTGGCAGGCCACTTAATGGCCATTATTGGCCATTAAGTGGCCGGCCACCACCTTCCATAACCCCCTTATTTGAATTCAAAATTCAAATGGGGAGGTTACTTAGCCTTGATGATGATGCCAAGTCATCACTTGGTCAAGTCAAGGTGATGTGGCTTGAGTCAAGTCAAACTTGCCTCTTATGGACTTTCCATATTTAGCCAAAGTCAAACTTTGACTTCATTATTCTCCCATGATTAGATTCATCCAACACTTGGATCAAACTCGAGTCCAACTCAAGTTGTCTAATTTGAGTCAAGTCAAACTTGCCTTTTATGGACTTTCCATATTTAGCCAAAGTCAAACTTTGACTTCATTATTCTCCCATGATTAGATTCATCCAACACTTGGATCAAACTCGAGTCCAACTCAAGTTGTCTAATTTGAGTCAAGTCAAACTTGCCTTTTATGGACTTTCCATATTTAGCCAAAGTCAAACTTTGACTTCATTACTCTCGGTCCATCATATGGACTTATTCTCCATCTATTGCTCTATGTGTGTGACCCTATAGGTTCTTGTAACGTTGGCAATGCCCTTAAACCTATTTAAGGACATAAGCAATGAGAGGTATCTAGCAACACATCATTGCTACCCAAGTTACAAGAATGTCGAGATCCAACATCACCATTGTGACTAATAATTGTGACCATCACAATATGTGACAACGTCCTTCTATCCTCGATATCTAGATTGATCTTCATGAGCATAGACCGTGTCATCCTCCAATCAATCTATGTGTCTTGAACTCCAAGTAGACTCACTATAATCAAATAAGCTCAATATCTCATATTGCCTTATTTGGGCATGGCCATGCACTTAGTGATCTCACTCTATCAAGACTATGATATCTCTCCCGTCATATAGGAGGGATAGATCCCATCTACATCACTCACATCCCTCCGCATAATTTGTTACATACCCAGTAATCGCCTTTATAGTCCACCCAGTTACGGGTGACGTTTGACGAAACCAAAGTACATAACTCCTTATGTAGGGAACTATGGTGACTTCAGGTCTAAGGACTAATAGTCATACTAATAGTCACATGAGAAAGTATATGACACTCATATAACGATCCATGATACTTTCTCATGGCGGGCCATTCAGTATACATTCCCTAATGTATACCCATGTGTCAACTTGATATCTCATATCCATGACTTGTGAGATCAAGTCATCATGTTGACCTACATGCTAGTCTCTATGCATTAACATTGTCCTTGAATGTTAATACTTGACTAGGAATAATTAAAAGTAGTGTTCTCTATATCATCTCACTATCGATTAAACTAATCGATTGATATAGATAAGAACCTTCTACTCAAGGACGTTATTATACTAAGTTATTTGGCACCAATACACATAAGTACAATAACCATAAGAAATGCCTTTATATATAAGAAATATATATACAAGAATATGATACAATGAGTCCAAAAAGTAATCATCATATGATTGGCTCTAGGGCTCTCACTAACACTTGCACACATTCCTACCGCAAAAAGTATGTCGGGTCTACTAGCGGTTAGGTATAGGAGGCTACCAATCATGCTCCTATATTGTTTAGTGTCTACCATTTACCCTTCAATGTCACTATCCATTTTCACATTGGTTCCTATGGGTGTAGATGCTACCTTAGCATTTTCTAAACCAAATTTCTTTAACATCTCCTTAGCATATTTGGTTTGAAAGACGTGTGTACCTTCATTGGTTTGCTTAACTTGAAGGCCTAAGAAAAAGGTTAACTCTCCTACAAGACTCATCTCAAATTCATCTTCCATACACTTGATGAATTCTTGTAGGAAGTCATTATTTGTTGACCCAAAAATGATATCGTCTACATAGACTTGGGCAACAAATATCTCCTTGTCCTTAGATTTTAGGAACAATATAGGGTCAATTGTTCCTCTCCTAAATCCCTTAGACACTAGAAATGAAGAAAGTCTTTCATACCAAGCCCGGGGAGCTTGTTTCAATCTATATAAGGCTTTTCTTAATTTATATACGTGTCTTGGATAGTTTGGGTCCCCAAACCCGGGGGGTTGTTCTACATAGACCTCTTCCTTAATGATCCCATTTAGGAATGTCGACTTCACATACATTTGGTGGAGTGTGAAACTCATGTGAGCGGCATAGGCTAGTAGAATTCTAATTGATTCTAACCTAGCTACGGGGGCATAAGTCTCATCATAGTCTAGTCCCTCAACTTGGTTAAACCCCCTAGCTACCAATCTAGCCTTGTTCCTAGTGATTTTACCTTGGTCATCTAGTTTGTTCCTAAAGACCCATCTTGTGGTTACAATGGTACAATCAGTGGGCCTAGGAACCAACTCCCAAACTTCACTCCTCTCAAATTGATTTAGCTCTTCTTGCATGGCTAAAACCTAATCAACATCTCCCAATGCTTCATCAATGGACTTAGGTTCTAATTGGGAGATTAGAGCTATTTGACTTGTTTGGTCCCTAAAGTAGGACCTAGTCCTTACTCCTTGAGTGACATCACCCACAATTTGGTCAATAGGGTGATCATGGTGATGTCTCAATGGTCTAGAGGTTGTAGGTTCATTTACTCCTTCTTCCTCATCCTCTAGGGTACTTCTTACTCCCCCTTGATCATTGCCCTCCAAATGTAGATCTTGAATTCTTTGGGCAAGGGGTTGGACCTCTTCTATATCCTTATCAATTGAGGCCTTCCTAGGGTAGGTACTACTTGTTTCATCAAATTTAACATTCGAGGACTCCTCAATCACCTTTGTCCTTTTGTTATACACTCTATAACCTCTACTATTTGATGAGTACCCTACTAGAATCCCTTCATCGACTTTTGACTCAAATTTCCTTAGGTCATCTTTGGTATTTAATATGTAAACTTTACATCCAAAGACTCTAAAATAATGGACTTTTGGTACCCTTCCATTCCACAGTTTAAAGGGTGTTTTTCCTAAAAATCTATGTACTAACACCCGATTTTGGATATAACAAGCGGTGTTAACCGCTTCGGCCAAAAATAGCTAGGAAGGGAATATGCATTAAGCATAGTCCTAGCAGCTTCTTGTAGGGCTCGGTTTCTCCTCTCAACTACCCTATTTTGTTGAGGAGTCCTTGGGCATGAAAACTCATGCTTGTACCCATTTTCAACACAAAATTGTGTGAAACAAGCGTTTTGGAACTCCCACCATGGTCACTCCTAATTCGGTTTATTTTGGTATATTTTTCATTTTCTACCCTCTTACTAAAGCCTATGAAGATATCTAGGGTATCATCCTTATGTTTCAAGAAATATACCCATGTAAACCTAGAAAAGTCATCTACTATCACTAGGCAATACTTACTCCCTACAAGTGAGGGAGTACTATGGCAATCAAACAAGTCTATATGCAAAAGTTCTAAAGGTAAGGAAGTGGTGATTAGAGTTTTACCTTTGTGTGATGCTTTTGATTGCTTACCCTCTTGGCATGCATCACACAACTTGTTCTTCTTGTACTTGATCATTGGGAGCCCCTTCACCAACTCTTCCTTGGTCACTCTTGCAATACTCCTCATGTTGACATGTCCAAGTCTCCGGTGCCACAACCACTCTTCTTCTTCTTTAGACATGAGACACTTGACAACATTGTTAGTAGCATAAGATAGATCAAGATAATATAGATTTGCCTCTCTAAACCGTTCTAATATTATAGCATTTGATTCATTATGTCTAATGATGCATTTTCTAGCATGAAATTCTACTTGAAAACCGGCATCACATAATTGACTCACACTTAATAAATTAAACTTCATGTCTTTGATTAAAAGTACCTTATGAATTGAAATAGTGGGAGATACCTCTATTGTGCCCCTACCAATAATCCTCAACTTCCCATTTTTTCCAAAGGAGACCGTCCCTTCTCTTAGGTAGCTAATAGTGGTGAACTTGCTCACATCTCCGGTCATGTGTCATGAGCATCCACTATCTACTATCCACATTGTTGGGGCCTCCTTCACCTTTACCTAAACAACATGGAAAACATACTCTTTTGGTACCCATATCTTTGATCCATAAGCATCATTTAGAAATCTCATAGGTACCCATGCCTTCTTTGTGGTTCCCCTAGCTCCTAGTCTCCTAGATGCACCAATCCTACCGGTAAGTGAAACAAATGCTACATCCTTGGTCTTAGGCCTATAGCCCAGCCCAACCTTGTTATATACATCCCTTTGACTGTTGATGATCATATCTAGGTTACTAGATCCCACTTGGAATTTCCTAAGGGCCTTAGTGAGGTCATCTACTTGTTTCCTTAATTCCCTATTTTCATTTTCAATGTGCGAAACATGTGAAGAGGTAGAACTAGCATACAAATCTTTAAGTCTAGTAGCTTCTACTCTAAGCATGGCAATTTGTTCCTTTAGGTCCTTAACTTTACTTCTAGCCTTAGCTAAGTCCATGTTCGTGCTAGAAATTATTTTCACTAAAGTAGAGGAGGGTAAGTGGTATACCTCACTTACCGAAGCTTCTGATTCTGATGATGAAGTGGAGGAGCTCTCATTTTCACTACTTGAGCTTCATTCATCGTCTGATGAGTCCGAGTGATCTTGTGCCATAAGAGCAAAGTGGGAGACTTGCTCTTCTTCTTCCTCTGAGGATGAGGGATCATCCCAAGTCGCCTTGAGGTTCGTGGCACCCTTCTCCTTTCCCTTTGATTTCTTCTTGTCACTCTTCTTCTTTTCTTCCTTCTTGTCATCCCTTTTCTTCAATTGGGGACACTCGTTCTTCATATGCCCCTCTTGGTGACAGTTGTAGCAGATTATGTCCTTGGCCTTACCCTTACCTTTGGCCCCTTTCCTAGCATAGGATTTGTTAGATAAACTTTTAAATGCTTTACGAAATTTTCTTACCATGAAGGCCTTTTGGTCACTGTCCATGGAGGTGCTTGACTCCTCTGAGTCTGATGAAGATGAGTAGACCACCTTCTTCTTCTCCTTCCTCCTCTTCTTCTCATTTTCTGCAACAAAAGCAATACCTTTCTCTTTGGCCGAAATGTTAGCTTGCTCGTGCAATTCAAATTCACAAAGCAAATCATCTAATTTAACTAAAGATAAGTCCCTTGATACCTTGTAAGCATCAACCATGGATGCCCACAAGGTGGTTCTTGGGAATGCATGTAAAACATACCTGACGATGTCCCAGTTTTCTATCTTCTCTCCAATCACATGGAGCTCATTTATCACTTCTTTCACCCTTCCATGTAGCTGGCTGACGGTCTCGTTGCTCTTCATGGAAAGGGATTGCAGTTGGGCCACCATCAAGTCCTTCTTGGCTCTTCTGGACTCGTTTGACCCCTTGTTCAACTCTACCAACTTGTCCCATAGTTCCTTGGCGCTCTTGAATGGCCCCACCTTGTTCAGTTGCTCCTTTGAGAGCCCGCATTGTAATGTGGTGGTGGCCTTGGCATTTGATTGCGCCTTCTTCATCACCTCCTTCGACCATGATCTCATTGGTGTTGGGTCTCCTCTTTCATCGACGGGCGCCTCGAAGCCATCTGCAATACTTGTCCAAGTTTCGATATCATTCATGAGATAGTATTGCATCCTACCTTTCCAATAGGCGAAGTCGTTCCCATCGAAGAACGGAGGTCGTGCGGTTGAGTATCCCTCTTGAAATGCCATCACAATTGTTCTGGTTGACTGTTAGATCTTCCAAAACGCACCGGCTCTAATACCAACTGATGGATCGTCTAAGGCATGCAGGGGGGGTGAATGCACTTTTTCGGATCGTTTCGATCTCTACAAAATTGTTAGCGCAGTGGAAATAATTTGCAAAGGAAAATGAAACAATGCTAACAAAGGTATTTTACTTGGTATCCACCCAGATGGGTGACTAATCCAAGGATCCACACCGCGAGCACCACTTTCACTATGAAAATCTCCTATAGGTGGAGAAACCTTTACAACGGCGATCTTCCTCTTTACAGAATGAAGTAGAATGAGTGAGAGGAAGCAAGAACACTTTTCAGTTGGGCAGCACCTCGTTACTGTACGGAACCGTACCGTACACATACAAAAAGGTGCTCCTTTTATATGTGAAAAGGATAGACTCGCAGTCTGTCCAACCCCGCACCAGTCGACTGCCCCAAGGGCAGTCGACTGGCCCAGCATTAACTACTGGCCAACGGCTAGCCAATGGCTAGTTTCGGGGTATACCAGTCGACTGCCCATCGGGCAGTCGACTGGTCCGAGGCTGCGAACTTTCTGTGGGTTTTGGCAGTCGACTGCCTCCAGGCCAGTCGACTGCCCTGCCTCTCAGCTTAGTTCCAGCCACTCCGGACCTTCTCCTTCACGTGTGCCTTCAGGTCTGCTCTCTTGGCTCACCCCTTGAAGTCCTCTTCCTCTGGCTATCGTCCCTCGAATGCGCATGCAAGCCTTCCCTTGGCTTGCCTCCATGCCACCCTTCATGTGTGCCCTTGAAGTCCACTTCCCGGCTTGCCCTTGGAGCTCTCCTCCCTCGGCTCTCGTCCCTCAGATATGTCCACCATGTGTGATTCTCCAAGTCCTGCAAACTCAATCACACATATCAAATATAACATAACACTTTAACTTTGAACATATTTGCCCACACATCAAAACCATGATCTTCCAATCATTTAAGGACCGATTGCCTCAACACCAAGTTCTCCTTACCACTCCTATCTCGAATCTCCAAGTCAAACTCGAAGTAGAAGCATCCGTCTAATCAATCTGGTTTTGCATCTGGCTTCTTCAGAAGATACTTCAAGTCTACATAATCAAAAAATACAATAACATGAGAACATAGCAAATATGATCTAAATATATCCAAAGCAAAAATAATAGAAAGGAGCTCTTTTTCTATTGTGGTGTAGTTAACCTGAGCAGCATCTAAAGTGTTGGAAGCATAGCAAATGGCATGTGGCGCTCCATCTACCCTCTGTACTAGTACAGCTCCTACAGCAAAATTTGAAGTGTCACACATCAACTCAAAAGGTAAAGTCCAATCAGGGGGTCTAATAATAGGAGCTGAAATAAGAGCCTCCCTCAATCTCTGAAAAGCTTCTTTGCATTTTTCATCAAAGCAAAAATCTACATCTTTCTGCAAAATTCTAGTCAAAGGGCGAGCAATCTCACTGAAGTCTCTAATAAATCTCCTGTAAAATCCTGCATGGCCAAGAAAAACTCGAACATCCCGTACGCATACGGGGTAAGATAATGAAGATATAACACTAACTTTAGCAGGATCTACTTCAATGCCTTTCCTAGAGACTATATGTCCTAAAACAATCTCATACTCTACCATAAAATGACATTTTTCAAAATTAAGGATAAGATTAGTTTTAATGCATCTATGTAGTACCCTAGACAAATTATCCAAACAAGTATCAAATGATGTGCCAAATACAGAAAAATCATCCATGAATATTTACATGCAGTGTTCTAGTAACTCACCAAAAATACTCACCATACACCGCTGGAAAGTCCCTGGGGCGTTGCAAAGCCTAAATGGCATGCGTCTATAAGCGAATGTACCGAAGGGACAAGTGAAAGTTGTTGGATCGGAGAAATCGATAGAGGGGGGGTGAATATCGATATCAATTTTTCGGAAAAACAGAGCAGTTACGCTGCGGAAAATAACAGAACACACACGAACACAAGTCGATTTTACTTGGTTCAGAGTCGTGGTCGGCTCCTACTCCAAGGCCCACGGTCTTTGACCGTTTACTTTGGGCAATTCAATAGTCGCAAGAAGAATTTTACAAATCGATTACAGAAATAGAATTGGAAATATAATTGCAACACTCTTCGTAAATTAATTTTACTGACGCCCGAGGTGGATCGATGTTCGGAGCAGAGGGTCAACGTCGGTGCTGGAATCTCGAAGTCAAATCTTGTCGGAGCGTAGCGCTTGAACGAAAGTTCTTAGAGCGTTGAGAACGATGTTATACAAAGCCTTCGGGGTGAACCCCCTTTTATAGCACCCATGGGGGCACCTGTGTCGATGAGGGTGCCTACACGTGGCCTCTCCTGCGTGATCTCTTATCCGCAGGCTCGGTGAGCGCTTATCCATCTCACAAGGGTGCCTGAGCTGATGGGGGCGCCCGTATGGTCCTGGGCGCCTGAGATGGCTTGGGTTAGTGGCTTCGTGGCAGTTTGCATTGTTGCTTCTATTTTGGCCTTGAGCTGGGGCGCCCGTGTCCATCTGAACGCTTAGCCCCAGTGAGGCGCCTCACTCCATTGAGGCACCTCAGCTGCAGAAATGCACTCCTTCGATCCCTGCAACCAAGGTTAGTTCCAAAACAAAAAGACGTAAACATGTTAGCCATTATATACAGCCTAAGCTGTCTTGGTTTTGACTTTGGGTTTCCAAAATGGAACCCTAGGTCGAACTGACACCTACTGTTCCCTCGCACGGGGAACGCATCCTCACCTACTCCTCTTAGGTGAGTTTACCTTTTGCCAAACGGCTCCTCCGATTGGAATTTTGCCCAATCCACCTGACAAGGTCTTTGTGCCCAACTTCCGGTTAAGTCTTCGGTGCCCAGCATTTTGTCAGGACTTCTTGCCCAGCCCTCGACCAGGACTTCTTTGCCCAACTTTCGGTCAGGTCTTCTTGCCCAGTCCTTGACCAGGACTTCTTGCCTAGACCTTTGTAAGCTTGTTAGATCACATTTCTTGCCCAGTCCTTGGCCTGGACTTCTTGCCTAATGTACCTAGGACTTTTCTTGCACACTCAGTAAGCTTGTTAGATCACATTAACACCTTAACTTCTAAACCCTTTGCCATTATCATAACACAGGTTTGACTTTGGTGCTTCCTGCATGAACAATCTCCCCCTTTTTTATTTATGGTAACACAGTTCAAAAAGTTAAGTTAAAAAATAGATAACAAGCAACAAATTGGAAAAATATTTAGTTTCCTCCCCCTGAAACGAAGATTCTCCCCCTGAGTTTTTCAAAGATAAGTGGGTTTTTGTTAATCTTCTAAGTGCTTTAGATCCAGAAAGTTTTTACACACCTGAGAAAATTTTTCACATTATACTTAGAAAAATTTCCAAAAAAATATTTTTCAAGTTTTCCACACTTAGAAAAATTTCCAAAATATTTTCAAGTTTTCCAGACTTAGAAAAATTTCAAAAAAAATATTTTTCAAGTTTTCCACCCTTAGAAAAATTTCCAAAATTTTTTTCAAGTTTTCCACACTTAGAAAAATTTTTAAAAAAATATTTTTCAAGTTTTCAACACTTAGAAAAATTTCCAAAAAAATATTTTTTTTAAGATTTCCACACTTAGAAAAATTTCCAAAATTTTTTTCAAGTTCTCCACACTTAGAAAAATTTCAAAAAAAATATTTTTCAACTTTTCCACACTTAGAAAAATTTCCAAAAAAACTATTTTTTTCATATTTAGAAAATTTTCAGAGAAAGTTTTTCACATTACACTTAGAAAACTTTCATTTTTTAACTGCTTAGATTTGAAAACATTTTTAAGCATTTATTTACTTTACTTTTTGAAAAGGGAGATAAAAGTTTTGAAAAAAAAATCTTTTCTCTTTCCTTTCTCTCCCCCTTTGTCATATATAAAAAAAATGATTATAGCAAAAAAAATTAGAAAAAAATGAATACTGTGTTGAACCAACTATAATAAGCATGAACTGGACCAAACCAAATTAAATCGTTCTTGTTTGGGTCCTGTCTAACCTAGTTAGCTACTTACCAACTATCATAAACAGTAGCTTTCGCTAGGGTTAGTTAAGTTAAGTGATCTGATCAAGTTAGATTTTCTAAACTTGACACTTAACCTGATTGCTGTTCAATTGGTACTTATTGCCCCAATTACTGCAGATGCACTGACTTAAAGCATTTTGAATCAAGGCATATACCTAAGCATCTCAACCCAGTCTAGGTTATCAATCAAAAGTACCCTAAGGTGCTTGTGAGATGATGGCTTCTAGATCTATAGGTGCATGCAGTTCTAGGGTTAGGGCCTAAGCTATGTCCATTTGTGAAAAAACCTAGTTTTGAAGGGGGTAAGTTTTTGAAAAAAAACTAAGTCGGAAAATCATTTTAAATTTAAAAAAAAATGATTTTTCAAAACATATTAATTAACAAATAAAATAATTTTTGAAACACAACATGTAGAGCAGTCCTATTCTACTAAGCATAATCCTAACTGCCTTCTTAGTGAGTT
The DNA here is from genome assembly GCA_024364735.1 of Boesenbergia rotunda. Taxonomy (NCBI): domain Eukaryota; kingdom Viridiplantae; phylum Streptophyta; class Magnoliopsida; order Zingiberales; family Zingiberaceae; genus Boesenbergia; species Boesenbergia rotunda. The sequence continues at coordinate 45,287 of JAGFNQ010007157.1, read as the reverse complement.
AAACTCTGACTCAGGTAAGGGTTTGGTAGAGATATCAGCTAAGTTTGACTTTGAGTGCACATGCTTAAGGACTATTTCACCCCTGGCTACACGATCCCTTACAAAGTGATGTTTAACTTCTATATGTTTTGTTCTTGAGTGTTGAATTGGGTTTTTAGTTAGATTGATTGAGCTTATGTTATCAATGTAGACTTGGGTTTGAGTGTAATCAAGCTAAAAGTCTTTAAGAGTGTGCATCATCTATAAGAGTTGTGCCACACACTCTCCTAAAGCAGCATATTCTGCTTCAGTTGTAGATAGGGCTACACAGTGTTGCTTTCTACTACACCAACTGACTAAACTATTTCCTAAAAGTTGGCAGCTTCCACTTGTACTTTTTCTATCTAGTTTGTATCCAGCATAATCAGAATCCGAGTATCCTGACAATTCAAAGGTGGAAGTCCTAGGATACCAAATCCCTACATTTAGGGTGCCCTTAATGTACCTAAGTACTCTTTTTAGGGCTGCTAAGTGGGATTCCTTAGTACAAGTTTGGTGCCTAGCACACATTCCTACAGAGAATAGGATATCACGTCTGTTGGTTGTAACGTAAAGTAGACTTCCAATCATACTCCGATATTGCTTAAGATCTACAGGTTTACCTTCAGGGTCATTACCAATCTTGACATTTGTGGCCATAGGGGTACTTATGCTTTTGAAGTTATCCATTTTAAATTTCTTTATTAACTCTTTAGCATATTTGGATTGGTGAACATAATTACCATCTGTAGTTTGCTTAATTTGTAGTCCTAAGAAGAAATTGAGCTCACCAACTAAGCATATTTCAAATTTATTTTCCATAATTTTTACAAATTCCTTTAGAAAGTTTGAGTTGGTAGATCCGAAAATTATATCGTCAACATAGATTTGGGCAATGAAAATGTCTTTTTCTAAGGTTTTAACAAAAAGGGTGGAGTCAATTTGTCCTTGGTTAAATTCCTTAGAAATCAGGTAAGTTGATAGACGTTCATACCATGCTCTAGGTGCCTGTTTTTGTAACGCCCGCTTTTTTGTTTTTTAAAGCGGCGTTACGCTAAACATACATGTGCATATAAAACATCTTAATGCAGCGGAATAACTAGTACTTACATCATATACACATGTCTGGTTATCTTTCATGGACATGGTAACATTATACATACCATATTACAAGCATACCTAGCATCATGACATCAACTTTCCATAACTTATTCATAAGCATCTCAGGTACATATTACCAGTATGCATGGCATCATGGTATCAACTTTCCATAACTTATTCATAAGCATTTCAGGTAATAAGTAGTTTAATCATAACTTCATGAATAGTAGGTTGTTTCTTAGGCATAACTACCATAAGCCGAGCATAAACCAAAACAAGCATAGTCAGATTCACAAAACATGCAATAAGTGAAATGAGAGAGTTTCTTGGCCACGTCACTACTACACATACCCATTCTTGCCCTCCTACTGCTTCCTTATTGTCCCATTGCGTGATCTGCGGTATAAGGAAAATAAGACTATAAGCACACAGGCTTACTAAGACTCTTTCCTACTCACAAAATCCATACGTCGTATAAACATGCACATAATGCTTCAATCCTACATATCATAGCATACTTTCTATCATGAACATCTACACCACTATGCCATCATCGTTTTAGCATAAACATAGATAAAATTATGGCATCATAATCTAGCATGAACATGAATAGAATCATGACATTATCATCTAGCATGAACATAAATAAAATCATGGCATTATCATCTAGCATGAACATAAATAAAAAGTATGGCATTATCATCTAGCATGAGCATAAATAAAATCATGGATCATCTAGCATGAACATAAATAAAAATCATGACATTTTCATTTAGCATGGACATAAATAAAAATCATGACATTTTCATCTAGCATGGACATAAATAAAAATCATGGCATTTTTATCTAGCATGGACATAAATAAAAATCATGGCATTTTCATCTAGCATGGACATAAATAAAAATCATTTGCATAAACATACTTTGCATAAGCATACTTATCACACTAGTGGAAAAAAGGCTTTTAACACCGGTTATTTTCGACTTTTAACACCGGTTCCGGAACCGGTGTTGATCCAGCCGACATTGTAAGTATAGACTTTTAACACCGGTTAACAAACCGGTGTAATATATAGATTTAACACCGGTTCTGGAAACAACCGGTGTTAAAACATCATTTTTAACACCGGTTCTGGAAATAATCGGTGTTAAAACATCATTTTTAACACCGGTTCTGGAAACAACCGGTGTTAAAACATCATTTTTAACACCGGTTCTGGAAATAACCGGTGTTAAAAATGATGTTTTAACACCGGTTCTAGAAACAACCGGTGTCAAAAGTCTTAATTTTTTATATAAATTTCATATTTATTTTTATTTATAATTTTTCTAGACATATAAAAGAACACAATAATATAATAGTTTATCCATAATCAATAACACACCATGAATTAAGTAAATGCAACATCCAATTAGTTTCAAAAACAAAACAATCCATGTATTTTACAACTATCCATTTTTCTTTCAACAAAAGCAAAATGTAAATCAAATAACACATTATACTCCTACTCGCTATGTGATTTTCCAAGAAAAGACAATGTAGAAGCTTGCCACACGAGTTTGCAAGTAAACGGTCTAGTCCAAGATCAAATAGTGAGGAGTACGTTGCAGAACTTCGACCAGCTTAGCATTCCATCTCTTATAAGCGTCTTGCATATTTCCATACAGTACTTGAGTCAAGCTTGAATTTCTTTTCATGCTTTGGCGTGCAGTGGCTACCAGTCGATTGCGAAGCAACTGTGAGAAAATTCCAATGAAAAAATATCAAATAATGCTACGGAGAGAGAAGCAATATAATCAATTATTCACAATTTGGAGCTTACTTGGTGTTTGAGGGTGGCCAAAATCTCTGCATCATCCTCTTCCTATGATGAATAAACTCCATCATGGTCCGTCCCAAGCTGGATAAAGGAGGACCATTGAGTTAGGTTGCCAGATAGCATAAAATATAGACAAATGTTATGTATATATGGATAAATTTAGAGAAGGTGAACCAGTCAAATTTGTAAGTCAGACAAGCCAGATCCGGTAGATTCTTTTGGAAGAACCAAATGAGACCCTCATTAGTTTGAAAAGTATGCATTCCAGTTATATTCTTATATAGTTTAAAAAATGCAAAATTTGATCACACCGATCTTGCCAACTTAAATTTTTAGATGAAATGGTGGTAAATGGCAACCACAATCTACCTACAATAGCACAACAGAGTGGACAAGAAAACATCTAGAAACTGTTTAAACCCCATATCCATGATCACTGTATGATAGCAAAATCAAAGGATGATTAGACCATTAACTATAGCACTAGGTGACTTCTACAGGAGCTAGTGCCAGAGTTCCAAATTAAATGAAATCATGTTTAAGAAGGTAAGGAGGCTTATTTTTGCAGAAAGATATTTGAAAGCAATTTGCATCATCAATGAGTTGTTGAGTGTTATCTAGATCTTCAAGATAGTAATGTAATCTTTAGTATGAACTACAAAATTTAAATATATATAGCAAACATGTTCATGTTTTCCAGAGCACAGATTGTATAAATATAGTAAAAATCTAAACTGCTATTGAATAGAAAAACAATGTGAGATGGCTCACTTTGTAAGCCAATATCACTGATCACTATAAAACACATTAAACACATCGACTAATCTCCAATGACTACTGTTGATGGTATGATTATGGCTGATAATAGAAATACAACAATAGAATTTAAGTATACCAGTAGCACGCCAAATGTATTTACCTCTGTCAACAAGAATGGGATCTGAGTAATGACCGCAGACTAGACAACGAAACGTAGCCTCTTTGACGTCTGGTATGACTGAGCTGCAACGGATGATCATCCCTTTCACAGACACCATCTTTTCAATGTCTGACCAATAGAAACCGATCGTTCAAATTTGAATAATTAAATCATTCAATAGATACTAAAGATAGGAGATTGGTAAAGCATGTGAGCACTGCGGATATACCAGAAGGATTGAGATTCCTCATGCAGACGGAAGATTTGAGATTATAGATTCGAGTTTGGATGTGTTTCTCAAACAATGGATCAATTCTAGCGACCAAATCCATGACCACAATGTCGAAGATGGCCAGGACCTCCAGCGGGTACCTAACCATCTTGGTATAGAGATCAGGATCGTAGTCGAACACGTCATGGGCGTCGATGTCCAAAGACTCCCCACCTACAAGCTCCGTCGCCGGCTGCTACGCCCGGCGGGTTCAAGAGCAGGGGAGGAATTAGTGTTCGCGATTGGACTCGATCGGCCATCGGGGGACGAAGCTCCTGCAACGAAGCAAATCGAATTAACTTTTCAGAAGAAAAACTCAATCGAGACGACCAGACTTCGATGCAAAACGCACAAATCTCAGATGAGAGAGATAGGGGAGAGTGAGAGAGAGTTCACCGGAGGGTGAGAAATCGGAGGAAGCCATGGCAGTTGATTCTCGAACCAGACATGAAGCGGGAGACCCGCGAAGTGGGGGACCCGCGAAGTGGGGTTGATGGCTGAGCTCAACATCGATGAAGCGGTCGGCAATCGAGCGTCGGTGATCCAAAAAGGAAGAGACAGGAAGAGCTGATCGGGAAGAGGGAGAGCTCCGCTCCGGTGAGAATGTAGAGGGAGAAGATGGCCGGCGGCGTGGACAAACAGGCGGCGCTCCGGCTTCCATCGCGTGCGTGAAGAAGGGAATGACACGGCGAGTCCCGTACTCCGGCAATGGCGCTGCCTCCTGTGACGACGATGACGAGATCGCGAGTGGGTGAGGGCGACGCTTGGCGACGGCGCACGGAAGAGGGGAGTCGGCGAGAGAGGCTAGGGCACGGGCGAAGAGAGGAAAAAGGGAATCGGGCAAAGTTGGTTCGGCAAGGGAAAATGAAGGCACGGTTATTTATAAAATCATAGTCAAATATATTTTTAACACCGGTTGTTAAAAGAACCGGTGTTAAAAGTATTTTGAAGTTCAAATAATTATAAGATATGACCCCGGTTATTTATAAAACCGTAGTTAAATATATTTTTAACACCGGTTGTTAAAAGAACCGGTGTTAAAAGTATTTTAAAGTTCAAATAATTACAAAAATGCCACCGCCTTTTTTTTTTAACACCGGTTTTAATACAACCGGTGTTAAAAGCCGTTGTTAAAGGTCTTTTTTGTACTAGTGTCATAACCATAGTGCATAACATGGATGGATGCATGAGCAAATGCATATACCATAGGGATGCTTAGTTTGAAATCATACTTTTAAATACTTAAACATAATCATAACATTCATTGGGGCCCTGGCTTGTACCACATTCATACATCATATGCGCGCATCCCTATGTAAATACGAGGTAGCTAATCTCGACCTACTAGGGTAAGGACAGCTTCATCGGTAGTCCCGAACCGTAAGGACAGCTTCATCGGTAGTCCCGAACCGTGGACAGCTTCATCGGTAGTCCAGAACTGTGGAACTTACTTAGGTCCGGTACAAGCTCATTCATAAAATAAAATACTTTCACATGCTTCTTCATTCATAAACATTCATAGCATATTCATTCATTCATCATGCTTAACATCATCGTTATGCCTTGAAGGCATGAACCTTATCTTCATTCATCATTTTCATTCCATATCATCATTATGCCTCGAAGGCATAAACTTTAACTTCATTCATTATTTTCATTCTTAAACATGGCATACGTACATGTCATTCATAAAGCATGACATACATGCAAACTATTCATAAAGCATGGCATACATACATATCATTCATAAAGCATGGCATACCTACATATCAATCATAAAATATGGCATGCATACATATCATTCATAAGACATGACATACATACTTATTATTCATAAATCATGGCACATGTCTAAACATTTATAAATCATCATCACAAGTGACCTAACATATAATTCATGACACATAAGTTAGGGTTTCAATTGGCATAAAAATTCTTCCAACATACTTAAACATCTACATACATCATAGTACCATATAAACAAGCATCTTTGTGGTCTTAACCCAACCCAAACCCTAATTCTTGGGAGTTGGCCAAATGGTTCCATAGCATGAGGCTCCATCACTCACTCAATAGGAAGGGTTCCATGAGTAAAAGAACATCCATACATCACATACAAGACCTTAGGGAGCCATCAAACCCCATGATTGGAGTTAATCCTAAGCCCTAGCCCTACCTTGGGACCTTGGCCGAAACCCTAATGGGTCACCATCACATGAATAAATTCATAAAATTACAAATTTACATCCTACACCTTACACATACTTCCATAGGAAAACATTTGTACCCTTGTTTGGAGTTAACCTTAAGCCCTAGCCCTACCTTGGGACCTTGGCAGAAACCCTAATGGGTCACCATCACATGAATAAATTCATAAAGTTACAAATTTACATCCTATATCTTACATATACTTCCATAGGAAAACATTTGAACCCTTGCTTAGAGTTAACCCTAACCCCATGCCCTAAATCCCATCTTGGCCGAAAGTTTCTAGGGCCTTAAATCATGTAAAAACTTTCACATAACCCTTATTAACATCTCTTACCACATAAGAAAACATAAGGAACAATATTAAAGAGTTGGATCCAAACCAAACCATAGAAACCTATGGTGGCCGAAACCATTAGTAGCCCTAACTTTGGTGTTTCTTCCTATATGGTTCCAACAATTTCTTGTATCATGAAAATAACTCAAAAACCATTATACCACAGGTGAGGGAGTCTTACCTTGGGTTATCTTGGTTTTTAGACCTTAAAAAGGGAAGATGATGAAGACTTTGTTGTCCCTTGATCACCCTTAACCCTTGTAGCCTTGTAGATGACCCTTAGCTCTTGAAGATTAAGCCCTCTTATAAAGTTCTCCAAAGGAAAACTCTCCTTGAAGTTTTCGGCTAGAGTGAGGGAGAAGGAAGAAGAAAGGTGGAATTGATGAAGGGGAGAAAGAAACTCTCAAACCCCCTCTTTATAACTCATTAAGGAGGGCAAGTGAAGAGTCATGGTTGATGACTCTTCATTTTTCCTAAGCCTTAACCATAATCCACTTCATTTCCTCATAGCACTCCCTTGCTAGGTGAATTGGTTAGAGCATGCATAGTTGTACAAGAGGTCCAAGGTTTAATCCTTGGTGCATGCACTAATTTTCCATTTTATTTTTATTTTTATTTTTCTAATATTTCAAAAATCCCCTAAAAATTCCCCCATAATTATGTTAATATTTCTCCTTAAAGTCCCTTTATATTTATATAAATTTTTCCTAAAATTCACCAATACTCATGGTACTAGAAAGCCCATATAAGGCCCATTAGTGCCTATTTCCCCAATTTAAATGGAAAAACATAGATTTCTAGATTAAAATTCATGTTAATATCTCTAGGTCCCTCGGAAAATTATCTAGACATGCTTAATATTTTAAAGAAATATTATGAAAATTTTCCGGGTCGTTACAATCCCCCATACCTCGTGAAAGTTCGTCCTCGAACTTAGAATAGCTACGGATACTTGCGCCTCATCTCGTCCTCGCGTTCCCAGGTAGCTTCCTCGAACCGTTGACTTTGCCATAGGACCTTGACTAAGGGTACCTCCTTACTCCTTAGCTTCTTGATTTCCCGATCCAAAATCTGAATAGGTCGGCTTTCAAAACTTAGGTCCTCCTGAACTTGTACTGTCTGTGGCTCAATCACTTGGTCTGTGGTTAGAATACATTTCTTGAGTAACGGCACATGAAACACGTTATGGATAGCCGACATCTCTTGAGGCAGCTCTAATTCATATGCCACCTTGCTGATTCTTTTCAGAATCAGGTACGACCCCACATATCGCGGACTTAATTTTCCCTTCTGGCCAAATCTCGTTACCCCTTTCATAGGAGCCACCTTGAGAAATACCAGATCTCCAACCTCAAATTCCAGTGGCCTACACCGAACATCCGCATAATTCTTCTGCCGGCTCTGAGCAGCTTCAATCCGTTGTCGAATGTTCTGTATAGCTCGGGTGGTGTCGTCGATGAGATCCGTCTTGAACCCCATTTCCTTCTTTTCACCCCCTTCGTACCAACAAATTGGAGACCTACATCTCCTCCCATACAACACTTCGTAAGGTGCCATTCCGATAGTAGCTTGGTAGCTATTGTTGTAAGCGAATTCCGCTAAGCATAGATATCGACACCAACTTCCTTTGAAGTCCAGAGCACAAGCTCTCAACATATCCTCCAATACCTGATTCACTCGTTCCGTTTACCCGTCAGTCTGAGCGGTACTGAACCGTAGTTTAGTGCCAAGAGACTTCTGAACACACTCCCAAAAATGTGAGGTGAAACGACCATCCCTATCTGAGATGATAGTTTTGGGCACTCCATGAAGTCTAACTATTTCCTTAGCATATAATTGGGTCAATTGCTCAATCGAATAAGTCATCTTGATTGCTAAGAAGTGAGCTGATTTCGTCAACCTGTCCACTATTACCCATATCGCATCATATCCATTTGTAGTCCTGGGAAGTCCTGTGATGAAATCCATAGAAATATCTTCCCATTTCCATTCTGGGATTGAAAGTGGCTGTAGAACCCCGCCGGGTCGCTGGTGTTCCGCTTTCACTCGTTGACAGGTCAAGCAAGTATTCACATGTTGTGCCACATCCCTCTTCATACCGGACCACCAGAACTTCTCCTTCAGGTTTTGATACAATTTGGTGGACCCTGGATGCATCGAATAAGGGGTTTCGTGAGCTTCTACTAATATCGCTCTTCGCAGCTCCGGATCCTTAGGGATACATAGACGATCCCTAAGATATAGTACTCCCCCGTCGGCGATACGAAAACCATCGCCCTTCCTTTCCAGGGTCTCCTGTTTGATTCTCTGCAGGTTCAGATCACCATTTTTTTTTTCCAATATGTCCTCAAATAGCGTCGGTGATATTGTCATGGTAGAAAACTGTCCGGAGATAACCTCGACCCTAAATTTCACAATTTCTCTTTCTAGTGGTCGGGGTAATATAGATATGGACATCAAGGTGGCACTTGGATTCCTGCTGAGTGCATCTGCCACCTTATTTGCCTTACCTGGATGGTAGAAGATCTCACAGTCGTAATCCTTCACCAACTTCAGCCATCGGCGTTGTCTCATATTCAGATCTTCCTGAGTGAAGAAATATCGCAGACTCTGGTGATCTGTATAATCTTACACTGCGCTCCATATAGATAATGCCTCCATATTTGTCGTATGGTTACTATAGGGTAGATGAGATTTTATTTATTATATCACCAAAAATTTATTCATCAAGTCTTATAAGTCTACATACAAAACTACCCGAACTCAGGGAGCTAGATGGGCTGCCATCATGCCCATAATAAAGAACATCATAGCGATGACTACAACCCCCTCGCTCATCTCCCCTTGGCCTGCCTCAGGATCTTCTACCGTTTCCATCGGGTCTTCTTCTTCAATCTCGGGGACCTCCTCGGCCACTTCAAAGTCTTCCTCAAACATCCCGGGGTCTTCCTCAAACATCTCGAGCATCTCGGGGTCCTCTTCGAATGGCTCGGGATCCTCCTCGTACATCTCGGGATCCTCTTCGGACGGCTCAGAATCCTCTTCGTACTTCTCGGGATCCTCCTCAAACATCTCAGGATCCTCCTTTTACGGCTCAGAATCCTCTTCGTACATCTCTGGATCCTCCTCCGAGTCCCCCAGATCTTCCGGGAACTCATGGCGGAGAAGTTGCTTACATAATTCCGTATATGAGAGACGGCATCCGTGCTGCCCCCAGATCTGATGAGCAACCTCTCTCGCCTGATTGGGCAATGAGCGAAGCAGAGCTCCGATCCTATGATCATCCATGACTGGAAACCCCTCTTGCTCAAGTTTCCAGAATAGCCGGTCTAAAAACCCCATGTTGCCTTGAATTCCAAGGGTCGGATTGTACTCAACTTCCTCTATTCGCTCCATCAGCTCGCGGCACCTCTAGTGTAGTTCTCATGCAACATCTGGAATTGAAAAAAAATGACATAGTTAGTACCAAACCGACTAAGCCAGTACAAAACCATTTTTTTTTTCAATTCACAAATATATACAGAGAAAAACACACGCAAATCGGTTTCTCCTACCCTAGTGATTAAAATATATAACCACTTTTCCTACCCTTAAATTCTAAATATTTAATTCATAAAAGAAGATAAAATATCGTTCATCGTTACATATCCTAAAGTACTTTTCATCATAAACATCGTTCATACATGCATATTCTAGAACCATAAAACATCTTAAAAGTACTTACTACTATAAGATATGTACAGGGGTACTTACTTGGAAGCGGCAGGAAGAAGGCTTGATGTGTGTGTAGTAAGATGACAAACGGCTCTGATACCAACCTGTAATGCCCGCTTTTTTTTTTAAAGCGGCGTTACGCTAAACATACATGTGCATATAAAACATCTTAATGCAGTGGAATAACTAGTACTTACATCATATACACATGTCTGGTTATCTTTCATGGACATGGTAACATTATACATACCATATTACAAGCATACCTAGCATCATGACATCAACTTTCCATAACTTATTCATAAGCATCTCAGGTACATATTACCAGTATGCATGGCATTATGGTATCAACTTTCCATAACTTATTCATAAGCATTTCAGGTAATAAGTAGTTTAATCATAACTTCATGAATAGTAGGTTGTTTCTTAGGCATAACTACCATAAGCCGAGCATAAACCAAAACAAGCATAGTCAGATTCACAAAACATGCAATAAGTGAAATGAGAGAGTTTCTTGGCCACGTCACTACTACACACACCCATTCTTGCCCTCCTACTGCTTCCTTATTGTCCCATTGCGTGATCTGCGGTATAAGGAAAATAAGACTATAAGCACACAGGCTTACTAAGACTCTTTCCTACTCACAAAATCCATACGTCGTATAAACATGCACATAATGCTTCAATCCTACATATCATAGCATACTTTCTATCATGAACATCTACACCACTATGCCATCATCGTTTTAGCATAAACATAGATAAAATTATGGCATCATAATCTAGCATGAACATGAATAGAATCATGACATTATCATCTAGCATGAACATAAATAAAATCATGGCATTATCATCTAGCATGAACATAAATAAAAAGTATGACATTATCATCTAGCATAGGCATAAATAAAATCATGGATCATCTAGCATGAACATAAATAAAAATCATGGCATTTTCATCTAGCATGGACATAAATAAAAATCATGGCATTTTCATCTAGCATGGACATAAATAAAAATCATGGCATTTTCATCTAGCATGGACATAAATAAAAATCATTTGCATAAACATACTTTGCATAAGCATACTTATCATAACCATAGTGCATAACATGGATGGATGCATGAGCAAATGCATATATCATAGGGATGCTTAGTTTGAAATCATACTTTTAAATACTTAAACATAATCATAACATTCATTGGGGCTCTGGCTTGTACCACATTCATACATCAAATGCGCGCATCCCTAAGTAAATACGAGGTAGCTAATCTCGACCTACTAGGGTAAGGACAGCTTCATCGATAGTCCCGAACCGTAAGGATAGCTTCATCGGTAGTCCCGAACCGTGGACAGCTTCACCGGTAGTCCAGAACCGTGGACCTTACTTAGGTCTGGTACAAACCCATTCATAAAATAAAATACTTTCACATGCTTCTTCATTCATAAACATTCATAGCATATTCATTCATTCATCATGCTTAACATCATCGTTATGCCTTGAAGGCATGAACCTTATCTTCATTCATCATTTTCATTCCATATCATCGTTATGCCTCGAAGGCATAAACTTTGACTTCATTAATCATTTTCATTCTTAAACATGGCATACATACATGTCATTCATAAAGCATGGCATACATGCAAACTATTCATAAAGCATGACATACATATATATCATTCATAAAGCATGGCATACCTACATATCAATCATAAAACATTGCATACATACATATCATTCATAAGACATGACATACATACTTATTATTCATAAATCATGGCACATGTCTAAACATTTATAAATCATCATCACAAGTGACCTAACATATAATTCATGACACATAAGTTATGGTTTCAATTGGCATAAAAATTCTTCCAACATACTTAAACATCTACATACATCATAGTACCCTATAAACAATCATCTTTGTGGTCTTAACCCAACCCAAACCCTAATTCTTGGGAGTTGGCCAAATGGTTCCATAGCATGAGGCTCCATCACTCACTCAATAGGAAGGGTTCCATGAGTAAAAGAACATCCATACATCACATACAAGACCTTAGGGAGCCATCAAACCCCATGATTGGAGTTAATCCTAAGCCCTAGCCCTACCTTGGGACCTTGGCCGAAACCCTAATGGGTCACCATCACATGAATAAATTCATAAAATTACAAATTTACATCCTACACCTTACACATACTTCCATAGGAAAACATTTGCACCCTTGTTTGGAGTTAACCTTAAGCCCTAGCCCTACCTTGGGACCTTGGCCGAAACCCTAATGGGTCACCATCACATGAATAAATTCATAAAGTTACAAATTTACATCCTATATCTTACATATACTTCCATAGGAAAACATTTGAACCCTTGCTTGGAGTTAACCCTAACCCCTTGCCCTAAATCCCATCTTGGCCGAAAGTTTCTAGGGCCTTAAATCATGTAAAAACTTTCACATAACCCTTATTAACATCTCTTACCACATAAGAAAACATAAGGAAAAATATTAAAGAGTTGGATCCAAACCAAACCATAGAAACCTATGGTGGCCGAAACCATTAGTAGCCCTAACTTTGGTGTTTCTTCCTATATGGTTCCAACAATTTCTTATATCATGAAAATAACTCAAAAACCATTATACCACAGGTGAGGGAGTCTTACCTTGGGTTATCTCAGTTTTTAGACCTTAAAAAGGGAAGATGATGAAGACTTTGTTGTCCCTTGATCACCCTTAACCCTTGTAGCCTTGTAGATGACTCTTAGCTCTTGAAGATTAAGCCCTCTTGTAAAGTTCTCCAAAGGAAAACTCTCCTTGAAGTTTTTGGCTAGATTGAGGGAGAAGGAAGAAGAAAGGTGGAATTGATGAAGGGAAGAAAGAAACTCCCAAACCCCCTCTTTATAACTCATTAAGGAGGGCAAGTGAAGAGTCATGGTTGATGACTCTTCATTTTTCCTAAGCCTTAACCATAATCCACTTCATTTCCTCATAGCACTCCCTTGCTAGGTGAATTGGTTAGAGCATGCATGGTTGTACAAGAGGTCCAAGGTTCAATCCTTGGTGCATGCACTAATTTTCCATTTTATTTTTATTTTTATTTTTCTAATATTTCGGAAATCCCCTAAAAATTCCCCCATAATTATGTTAATATTTCTCCTTAAAGTCTCTTTATATTTCTATAATTTTTTCCTAAAATTCACCAATACTCATGGTACTAAAAAGCCCATATAAGGCCCATTAGTGCCTATTTCCCCAATTTAAATGAAAAAACATAGATTTCTAGATTAAAATTCATGTTAATATCTCTAGGTCCCTCTAAAAATTATCTAGACATGCTTAATATTTTAAAGAAATATTAAAAAAATTTTCTGGGTCGTTACAGTTTTAATCTATAAAGTGTCTTTTTAAGTTTGAAAACATGGTCAGGTTTTTCTATGTCCTCAAATGCTGGGGGTTGTCCTACATAGACTTCATCTTTGATGAACCCATTTAAAAAGGCTGACTTAACGTCCATTTGGTAGAGTTTCAACCCTTTATGGGCTGCAAATGCTAACAATATTCTAATTGACTTAAGTCTGGCTATTGGGGCATAGGTTTCATCATAGTCTAATCCTTCGACTTGACTGAATCCTTTTGCTACTAAGCGCGCTTTATTTCTAACTATTTTCCCTTGGTCATTTAGTTTGTTCCTAAACACCCACTTAGTATCTATAATAGATTTGCCCTCAGGTTTAGGTACTAGTTCCCAGACTTGGTTTCTCTCAAATTGGGCTAATTCTTCTTGCATAGCTATGATCCAATCAGGATCAGGTAAGGCTTCCTCTATAGTATTAGGTTCAATTTTTGAAATTAGTGCGATCTGACTAAGATTTCTATAGGAAGACCTAGTTCTGACTCCTATGGTTGGATCACCTATAATTTGATCAGAAGGGTGACTGAGTCTGGGTTTCTTGGTTTTTCTAGAACTTGGTTCAGCCTCAGGATCGGCTGGACGGTTTGGTTCAGTATTTCTTTCAACTACATGGGTTGGTTCAATTAGGTTCAGTTGATGCAGTAGTTGGTTCACGAGTTAGTTCATTTAGAGATTCAACTGGTGGTTCAATTGATGGTTCATTTGTTTGTTCATTTACTACCTGATCAGTATTTGATTAGTTCAAGTTTTGGTCATTAGATTTTGGATTAGTTTCCTTATCAAAGATTAAGTTAGTTGTTTCTTCAATTTTATTAGTTTCTTTATTGTAAACCCTATAGGTCCTACTAGTTGTTGAATATCCTAAGAAGACTCCTGGGGTTGACGTAGACTAAAATTTACCTAGATAGTCCATGGTGTTCAAGATGTGGACTTTGCACCCAAAGACCCTTAGATAATGCAGGTTGGGCAGTCTATGGTAATATAGTTCATAAGGAGTCTTATTGTGTCTTTTGTTAATTAGGACCCTATTTTGGATATAGCAAGTCGTACTAATTGCTTCCGCCCAGAACTGGTTAGCTAGGTTGAATTCATTGAGCATGGTCCTAGCAGCTTCCTGAAGGGTTCTGTTTTTTTTCTTTCTACTATCCCATTTTGCTAGGGGGTTCTAGGATAGGAAAACTCGTGAATATATCCATTTATTTTACAAAATTCCTCAAACCTTTGATTCTCAAATTCTCCCCCGTGATCACTTCTAAGTCATTTGATTTTGGTATCATTTTGATTTTCGATTATCTTGCATATGTCAATAAACAGGTTTAGGGTTTCATCTTTAGTTTTTATGAACCTAACCCAAGTAAACCTAGAGTAATCATCGATAATAACTAAGCAGTATCGATTCCCGCTTAGTGACTTGGCTCCATATGAATCAAATAGGTCATGGTGCAGGAGCTTAAGTGTGGTTTGGGTTAAGTCTGATTGAATTTGCTTGTGATCAGACCTGGTTTGTTTACCTTGATTACATGAGTTACATTTTGTGTTTTCATAGTTCTTAATTTTTGGTACCCCTTTTATTAGACCAAGTTGGGTAATTTTAGAAATTAGTCTAACATTTGTGTGACCTAGTCTCCTATGCCAGAGGTTGGATTCTTCTAATTGAGTTAAGAGGCATATAGGTAGATTGATAGTATAAATATTGTTTTTCCTAGTACCCTTAAGCATGACTTCTGAGTCTTGAAGATTTCTAATTAGGCAGTCGGAGTTGGTAAATGTAACTATATAGCCAGTATCACATAATTGACTTATACTAAGCAAATTAAATTTGAAATTCTCAACCAAGAGTACCTTTTTAATTATAAAATTGGATTTGAGTTCAATGTTACCTGACCCAATGACCTTGAGCGTAGCATTGCTGCCAAATGCTACTGAGCCTAGGTTCTTGAACTTGAGTTTGGTGAATTTCAATTTGTCTCCAATCAAGTGTCTGGAGCATCCACTATCCAACATCCATTGGTCCAAATCTTTATGTTCTTACACATAAAGTATTTATTGATTTGGATCCAATTAGAATTAAGGATAGCTTAAATTGATTTTCACAACCTAGTCTGTCTCACCCAATCTAGGGTTATCAATCATGTTAACCTTGTGAGTTTTGTGAGATAGGTTTTAACATAAATGAAGATTTAATTTTAAAATCATGGTTGATTTAAAGGTTAAATTAATTTTGAATGATAAGTTTATGTTTATTTTGAAAAAGTGGTTGAATCTATGATTAATTGAAATTTGTGTTAGATTCAAATCTGACAATAGTAAAGTGAATTTGATTTTCAGTAATTGGCTTCCAGGTCTTGGCGAGGCAATAGGCCTTCTTTGGCTGTAGCCTTATTGGATTATCAACCTTTTCCTTGACAAAGCCTTTTATTAAAAATTCATCTTCAAGTTACTCCTTGAAAGATTTTGGCCTAACTATTTTGGGTCTTGGATCGGTAGCTTCGGCTAGTTCCACCAGAATGGCTTCCCTAATGTACTATCATCTCACCTCCACCCAATACTAGGTTTTCAAATTTCAACTTAAGTCATTTAGTCCTTAGTCTAACCAATCCTAGGTCTAAGTATAATGAATTGCAGAAGGAAATAAACAAGCATGCATGGAATAAAATTAAAGAAGTAAGCAAACAAACTTATCTAATTATGAAAATTATTTTTAAATTAGCTCCCCCTGGACTATAGCCTCGATAATGATTAGGCAAGATGTGAATCTTGTCCTTGGGGATCCAATACTAGTTTGGTCCAGCTTGGTTATTCAAGCAAAGCTTGGGAACCCATGCTTGAATTCGAGTTCTAGGTTGGTTCAATACAACATAATAAGACCTTTGTTTAGACTTGGTTCGATACCCTAATCCAGATCGGTTAAGAACAGACTTCTATTTTCCAAGGATCATGTCAAGACCCTTGGAACCCGAAGTGAATCGTTCTAAAGCCACTCTGAGCTCCTTGACTTGAGTTTTCAAGGAGGAATTCTCTCTCTCAAGCTTTTCAACTTGAGTAGAGTTTCTTTCTTGAACCTTCTCGGTCAAGGATCTCGAGTCGGCTTCCTCTTTCAGGAGTTTTACTTCCTGTTGGAGGGACTCGACCCGGAATTTGGCTTTCGCCAAGTTGCGAGATAAATAAGCAATTAATTTGGATAGTTCAATTTCAGAATAACCTCTTACCGTTATTTGATCATTTTCCTAGATTGTGAGCCTTCTGTCGTCTGGCTCCGATTCCAATCCGGTGTCGATGTCTTTCGAAGTGGTTAAAGCTAGAAGATTTGATTGCGGGGCCTCTTCTTCTTCTTCGGAGGAAGATTCATCCCAGGTGGCTTGGAGAGCCTTCTTCCTTCGAGTCTTCTTTGCTTCCTTCAGATTGGAGCACTTTGATTTGTAATGTCCCTTCTTGTTGCATTAGTAGCAGGTGACATTGGTTTTGCTCTTTGAAGATGTTGAAAGTTCAGCTGGATCATCCTTTCGTCGGCTTGCTTTCTTTCTCTTTCTCTGGTGCTTCAGCTCCTTGTAGTAGTCCCGAGCTAGCCGAACCAACTTGGGTCGATCCCCTTCACTATTTTCTGAGTCTGAGTCCGAGTCAGACTCGGGTGCTGGTTGAGGCTTCTTCTTGAGGACTGTTCCTTGAGATTTACCTACAGTAAAGGCAATACTTTTCTTGACTATAGTGTAGTTAGTCTATTCATGCAATCCTAATTATGAGAAAAATTCATCTAATTTAATTTTTGAAAGGTCCCTAGAAACCTTTTAAGCATCTACCATAGATGCCCATAGTGTGTTCCTAGGGAACACGTTTAGGGTATACCTGATTAGGTCATGGTTCTCTACCTTGTGACCTATTGTATGCAACCCATTCATTAGCTCCTGGATTTTGGCATGGAGCTGTGATGCTGATTCTCCTTCGTTCATTTTGATCGTGTAGAGTTTATTCAGCAACAGATCTCTTTTGCTGATTCTGGTGTCGGAGGTACCTTCGTGCAGCTCAATCAGCTTGTTCCAAAGTTCTTTGGCGCTGTTGAAGGGACCCACCCGGTTCATCTCTTCCTTAGTCAATCCACATTGCAACGTCTGGGTTGCCTTTGCATCAGCCTCGATCTTCTTTTTCAACGAGGCATCCCATTCAGAGTAGTCTTGTGTCACTCCTTCTGCATTCTTGGGAATCTCCAAGCCAGATTGGATAATTATCCACATGTCCACCTGAGTTTTCAGGTGGATATCCATCCTGTTTTTCCAGTAGGAGAAATCTTCTCCACTGAAAAGCGGTAGTCTGGCTGTGCTGAATCCCACTTGCATGGCCATTAATATTTTATGAAAATTAAAAAAAAACAAAGAAACCTTGTTCCAAGACTTGGTCTTGGATTAGTAGTGCGGAAGAAATTTAATAGAAATGAAAAATGATCGAGTGGTGTTGCACCAACCTCGATTAACGAGAAAGATTCGAAGAGGAACAAAAATTAAAATTAATTTTGTAAATCTGAAAAAAAAACTCTCAAATTGGTGGTTGCACCAAATTTGAGCCACCCGCTCTAATACCACTAGTTGGATCGGAGAAATCGATAGACGGGGGGGGGGGGGGTGAATATCGATATCAATTTTCACAAAAATAGAGCAGTTACACAGCGGAAAATAACAGAACCACGAACACAAGTCGGTTTTACTTGGTTCGGAGTCGCGGTCGGCTCCTACTCCAAGGCCCACGGTTCTTGACCGTTTACTTTGGGCAATTCTATAGTCACAAGAAGAATTTTACAAATCGAGTACAAAAATAGAATTGGAATTTAAATTTCAACACTCTTCGTAAATTAATTTTAGCAACGCCCGAGGTGGATCAAAGTTCGGAGCAGAGGGTCGTCGTCGGCGCTGGAATCTCGAAGTCGAAGCTTGTCAGAGCGTAGCACTTGAACGAAAGTTCTTGGAGCGTTGAGAGCGATGTTATACGAAGCCTTGGGGGTGAACCCCATTTTATAGCACCCATGGGGGCGCCTATGTCGATGAGGGCACCTACACGTGACCTCTCCTGCGCGATCTCTTATCCGCAAGCTCGGTCAGTGCTTATCCATCTCACAGGGGCGCCTGAGCTGATGGGGGCGCCCGTATGGTCCCGGGAGCCTGAGCTGGCTTGGGTTAGTGGCTTCGTGGTAGTTTGCTTTGTTGCTTCTGTTTTGGCCTTGAGCTAGGGCGCCCGTGTCCATCCAGGCGCCTAGCCCCGGTGAGGCTCCTCAGCTGCAGAAATGCACTCCTTCGATCCCTGCAACCAAGGTTAGTTCCAAAACAAAAAGACGCAAACATGTTAGCCATTATATACAGCCTAAGCTGTCTTGGTTCTAACTTTGAGATTTCCCAAATGGAACCCTAGGTCGAACCGACGCCTACTGTTCCCTCGCACGGGGAACGCGTCCTCACCTAGTCTTCTCAGGAGAGTTTACCTTTTGCCAACCGGCTCCTCCGATTGGACTTTTGCCCAATCCACCTGACCAGGTCTTCGTGCCCAACTTTCGGTCAGGTCTTCGGTGCCCTGCCCTTTGCCAGGACTTCTTGCCCAGTCCTCGACCAGGACTTCTTTGCCCAACTTCCGGTTAGGTCTTCTTGCCCAGTCCTTGACCAGGACTTCTTGCCCAGCCCTTTGCCAGGACTTCTTGCCTAGTATACGTAGGACTTTTCCTGCACACTCAGTAAGCTTGTTAGATCACATTAACACCTTAACTTTTGAACCCTTTGCCATTATCAAAACACAAGTTTGACTTAGGTGCTTCCTGCACCAACAAAAGTGGTCTTCTCCTGATCCTCCGGGTCTATACAAATCTAAAAATAACCTGAATATCCATCTAGGAAGCAATAGTGAGAATTCCCTGTCAACCTCTCTAACAACTGATCAATAAAAGGCAAGGGATAGTAATCATTCCTCGTTACTTGGTTTAGCTTCCTGTAATCAATACAAACTCTCCATGAATTCTTCACCTTGGTAGGTACTAACTCATTACTCTCATTAGCCAACACTATCACACCTGACTTCGTAGGAACCACATGAATAGGACTAACCCACTTACAGTCAGAAATAGGGTATATAATGTCTGCCTGTAAAAGTCTAGTCACCTCTTTCTTTACAACATCTAAAATCAGTGGATTTAACCTTCTCTGTGGATGTCTAACTGGCTTCACATTCTCCTCTAAAAATATCCAGTGCATACAAATAGCGGGGCTAATATCAGGTATGTCAGCTAATGTCCACCCAATAGCTCTCTTATGCTGCCTCAGAACTTGCAATAATTTGTCCTCTTGCTCTGAATCCAAGTTCTGGGCAATGATAACAGGTAAACACTACTCCTCTCCCAAATAAGTATACTTCAAATGTTCTGGCAATGATTTTAACTCTATCTGTGACTGCTCAGTAGGTATGGGTGATCCCTGGGGCTCAGTACAATCCCCTACACTCTCACACCTATCCTCTGAATCTCCTGATATGTCAATCAATATAGTTGATCCCTGGGCCTCAGTGTAATCCCCTACACCTATAGAATCGTTTCCAACTGAAAGTGAATCAGATAAAATCTTCAATTCAGCTGCCTCTATAGCTAATGTATCCTCAGCCTCATCTAAGCTAAAATATCCTTTATGACTACCAAGTGAATCTCTATCAACAAATAAATCTGCATCAACAAACTCATCTAAAATATCCATGCTTATGATAGAATGATCCTCTCTGGGTGCTTCATAGTATCAAAAATATTAAACTGCACCACTGTGTCTCCTATCTCCATAGAAAGTGTGTCTGCATATACATCAATCTTCGTCCTTGCAGTCTTCAAGAATGGTCTCCCAAGAATAAGTGGAGATCTATGTTCTAGATAATCCCCCTCCATGTCTAAGATATAGAAGTCCCCAGGAAAAATCAACTCCTTCACCTTCACTAATACATCTTCAATGATTCCAGCTGGGTGAGTCTGACTCCTATCTGCTAGCTGAATAACCACTCCTGTAGGCTGCAAAGGTCCAATACCAAGCATCTTAAAAACTAATCTAGGCATCACATTAATAGAAGCTCCCAAATCTAACATAACATCATGAAAAAGTGTCCTCCCAATCTCACAGGATACAGTGAATACTCATGGATCTTCACATTTTTGAGAAATTGAATGGATAAGGGCTGAGATATTCTTTCCTAAACTGACCAATTCATCCCCCGATAGCTTCTTCTTGTGCACACACAAATCCTTAAGAAATTTAGCATACTTGGGTATTTACTTAATCATGGTCAACAATGGCACATTTATTTCCACCTTACTGAATAGTTTCACAAGCTCTTGATACTCCTTTGCCTTCTCCTCCTCCACATTCTTTTTAGATTGAGTCTTACGCTGTGGGAAGGGTAAAGGGACTCTCGGTTCCTCCTCTTGAGCTGAAATTTTTGGAAGTAGGTCTTGAGAAGAAATTTCAAGTGGAGTAGCTGCTGTAGGTGCACTTTTTTTACTGATTTCTTCTTCTTCTTCCACCAAAATTGTAGAATCAATAGAAGAAGGACTTAGGCTTGATCTAGAGTCACTTTCAACCGGTGTAGCATCCATTTTGGGGCTGTTCTGAGCTCAAAAATAAGTTGCTGAAAATTTTTCAGAAAAATCAGCCCTTTGAACATTTGGACTTGAAGTAACTCTCTCACTCCTCAAAGTTATTGCACTAACATTTCCCTTCGGATTAGGAGTTGCTTGAGAATGTAATTGACTCGATCCTTGAGCTTGCATTTGATTCATCCGACTTGCAAGTTGACCAATATGTCTGTCAATGTTTTGTAAGGTAGCATCATTCTTTTGTTGCCCTTGTTGTTGTTGTAAAATTTGTTGTTATTGAAGGATTTGTTGCATCATCTCCTCAAGCCTTTGTTGTTGTGCATTAAACCCACTAGAGTTCCCAAAACCTCCTTGATTAGCAAGGGACTTTTGTTGGCCTTGAAATGAAACATTAGGTTGCTGAAAATCTTGAGTAGGCTGTGAACTTTGAAAATGAGGTTGTTTGGGTTGATTAAATGGTTGAATGGGCTGTTGAAATTGCTGAAAATTGGGTTGAGAACTAGGTGGATGTTGCTGGAAATTATTGCTCTGAAAATTCTGATTTTGGGGCTGAAATTGTTGATTTGAAGACTGAAATTGTTGAGGCTGAAAACTCTGATTTTGAAACTGAAAATATTGATTTGAAGGCTGGAATTGTTGCTGATATAAACTCTGAATTGGTTGTGAAGGTTGAAAAGATTGATGGAAATTCTGAATTGGTTAAAAACCTTGATGATTTTGTTGGAATTAAGGCTGAAATTGTTGATTCCTTACTGAAATTGCTGATAAGGCTACTCGAATGGTTGAGAATGCTGCTAAAAACTTTGGTTTGGCTACTGTAAATTATGGAAAGAAGGCTGATTTTGTTGTAGGGGCTGTTATGAAGTGTTTTGTTGATAGAATGAATTACCATACTTCAAATTAGGGTGTTCTCTCCATCCCGGATTGTAGGTAGATAAATAAGGGTCATTCCTTGATTAATATTGTCCTCTTGTCAAAGCGGCTAATGATTCATCTTGTTGTAAATTTGGGTACAAATCCGAATTATGCTCTTGACTTGAACATATACTACACAACCTCATCACTTGATTTGTAGGTGAAGTTACTGAAAAGTTTTGATTTTGGCTCACATTATTCAATGTCATTTGCTTCACCAAAAAAGTAAGCTCCATCAAAGAACTCTTGATCTCTTTTTGTTCATTTGAAACCAACTTCATTCTCCCCTCTAGTAGTAAGATCCCTACTTCCAAATTGTTGAGAGTTCTCCGCCATATTTGAAATCAATTCTCTAGCTTATTCTGGGGTCTTGTTCACTAGAGCTCCTCCAGCTGCAGCATCAATCATGATTCTATCCATTTGAAGTAGAGCTTCATAGAAATACTGAATAAGAAGTTGCTCACTTATTTGATGTTGTGAACAACTTGAGCATAACTTATTGAATCTTTCCCAATAGTCATATAAGGTCTCTCCCACCACTTGTTGAATACCACAAATGCTCTTTCTAATAATAGCAATTTTTGAAGCTAGAAAATACTTCTCTAAAAATGTCTTTTTCATAGCAATCCAACTAGCAACATGTCCAGTACGCAAGTAATAAAACCAATCTTTAGCTGCTCCTGTCAAAGAAAATGGAAATGCCCTTAATTTGATGTCCTCTTCAAAAATCCCTTGAGGTTTCATAGTGGAGCACACTACATGGAACTCATGCGAATGTCTATTAGGATCTTCTCCTGACTGTCCCTGAAACTTGGGAAGTAGATGAATTAGGTCTGATCTCAACTCAAAATCTCCAGCTAACTCTGGATAAGCAACACAAGAATACTGAAATGCATCATCAGGGGTTGCAACCTCCTTTACAGTCTTCTGATGTTCTGCCATAGGACTGCTTGAATGAGTAGAAATATTTTCAATAGCTTCTGAAACTCTTCCTTGATTTCTCCTAGCTCTGAAGGTCCTCCCAATCTCAGGATCAAACTCCACAATATCACCACCTGCAGTCCTGGTCATAAACCAAATAAAATGGCAGCAAATGTATATAGAAAGATAAAGCAAACGAAATAGAATCAGAAAATATGAAACTAAGCACAAGATCAAATCAAACAAACTCAACTAGTGTATTCCCGGCAACGACGCCAAAAATTTTATGATAGCCCACAATCAGTGTCACAATGAGCCTCAAATTTGAATTTATAAATTGAAAACCCTTAGCTCACAAAACTAAGTGTAGTATATGGGCCTCAAGTCATATTTTCCAAGGACTAGTTAAGAATGCTTTGTTCAAGCTTGAATTCATCGTTTTGTATTTGGGTTTTCAAGTAAGATGGGGGTTTTTGCGAATATAAATGAAATAACAATTTGAAACAGATAGAACTCAGCTAAATCAAAAAATAACTGGAAAGTTTGAAAACTATACTTATCCCTATTTGAAAACTATGCAATTCAATTTGAAATTATGAGATTGAAATTCAAGACTAAAATTGAATGCCAGAAGTTTGTAACTAAGTTGCAGAATTGTGTAATCTAGAACAAAACTTATTAAAGAAACAGGGCTGAAATATAAATTGGAACAAAACAGGATTGAAACGTAAATGGGGTTGTGACCTCTTCCTAATCGATCAACAGAGCGATCAGATACTTACCTGATCGGTCAACAGACTGATCAGATACTAGCCTGATCAGTCAAACAGACCGATCAGTTACCTGATGAAAACTGATACAGGCTGAAACAACGAAGGAAATGAATTCAGATTTGAAATGTACAGAAAATTGACATCAAATCCAGTCCCTTAATCCAAGATCCTTCTTTCCGTCACACAAGAACCAGCTAGAAACCCTCTAGCTCGACAAATCAGCAGAGAATTGACTCACGAGATCAGTTTATCAGCAGCTTGGTTGTGCGTTCTAAAAACCTCCTCCGATCTCTTCCTCCTTGCTAAGTTGGATGGTGATTATGGCTCAGGAACCCTCAGAAGCCCTCGAAGAACCCCTCCGAATGCTTCATCAGCTCGGGTCAATGAAGAATGGTGATCAAACGGGAATCGATTCAGAAGAAGTAGAGCCCTCAGTGAAACCCTCACGTGAGCCCTTTCAGCGACGAGATTGCTTGCAATCTTCACCGGAAACCTTCCTCTGTGATTCGAGAACTTGAAATGAGCTTGAATCTGATGTGGCCGCACGAAGAAATGGAGAAGAAAACTGAAGAAGATGAAGAACAGGAAGAACTCGCGATGACAGAGCTGGGGAGAGAAGTTTCTGCTTTTACTTAATTCCTATTAAAATTGAATGGCTGTGATCATCCTCGCTTCATCCAACTATCAGATCATCTCGGATTGGAACCAAACTATCTAGATCTCCATCAATGGTCAGAATCTTCTTCTCTGTAGCTTGGATCGATCAGATCTGCAATGGATGGCTCAGATTGCCCTGCTTTTTGAATGAACAGCTTAGACTCCTCTCGAGCTTGATCCAACGGCTAGATGACTTCTGATTTAGACCAAAACTTCATATCTTGATCTATGGTCTTGATTAACTCTACCTTGAGTTCGGATTTATCAGAAGATGAAAGATGGCTCAGATCTCCCCATGTCTTGATTGGACGACCCACGTTTCTCCAGTGCTTGATCATCTTGATTAAAGCCAGATATGACTCAAATTCGATGCAATCTGATCTAGGTCCATGATCATTCGAAGTCTACAAAATTA
Organism: Boesenbergia rotunda; assembly: GCA_024364735.1. NCBI lineage: Eukaryota > Viridiplantae > Streptophyta > Magnoliopsida > Zingiberales > Zingiberaceae > Boesenbergia > Boesenbergia rotunda. Next base: position 20,205 of record JAGFNQ010007157.1, on the reverse strand, counting down.
TATTCAAATTTAATGCCAAAATATCTCAAATATAGAAAGAATTGCATCCAAAGCCAAAATAGAAATAACTCATGGAACCAAGTGTAAATACAAGATCAAGCATACAAAAAGGAATCAAAACATGGATTTGAGAGCCTAAATTGATTAACAAAATGATAATTATCACCCATGTGAAGGGGCTGATCTGATGTGTTTTGTTCTCATATGCTAAGTGGAGGATCTCCCTCACTGTACTTTAAAGCAATAAACAAGAAAAATCTAATTTTTCCAACTATCATGGCTTTAGCCTTCAATGTGCCTCCAATCGTGTCGCCACCTCATCCGCTCCTCCCTACACCATGCACAAGCCACCATTGAAGGGATCTCCGAGCCGAGATAAAATGCTATTTATTTACATCCATCGATCCTATACTCCACAAAGGAGTGTACATAAATCTAAATCGAATGTAAATAAAAAGCGCGGCTAAACAGGTGTCGTATTTAATTACAAAAATCAAATACAAATTTAGCTTACAACCATGCACAACCAATCATATACAAATATTATTTTTAGCCATAATAGTTGAAATCTCGTGCCTACTACCAAAGAGTTAGCCTACGCACATCCTACTATTATCCGACAAAATAAAATACATGATAAAGTGCAAAATGTAACCAAATCCAAAATACACAAAATTGGAAACCTCAGCTCTGATACAAATTGTTGGTTGCAGGTTTCCTAAGTGAATACCAGGTCGCGCATGGGAAACCTTTCCCTGTCCACGGATTAAAATTTTAATCCGAATGGAGACCTATTTCCCAAAACGACCGTCTCATCGTCGTACTAATTGATTCGAGTTACAACTTAGCCAAACTTGTTGTTCAAGCCTTGTAACACGCCTAACCAATTAGTCGCTGAATAGACGATGAGCGGATTGTCGGTTTTTATGTTTATCATCAGGGCCCACAATAATTAATTATCACAATTAATTAACAAATAATTAATCAACAAGATAATTAATTAAACCACATAAAATGATAAAAAGAACTAAGAACCGTAAGAGAAGGTTATACCTCTTGTTACCTCACGATCTTTTATTGTATGACTCTCCCCACTTAAACGGCGTGTGGGCGACTATCTACCAAGAACCGAAGTCACCAAAGCCACCAACCAAATCCTTCTTCACGGGCCAACCAAACCCTAACCCTAGGGTTGCCACCAGCCACTCCAAGGAAGAAGAAGGAGGAGGAGATGAAGAGAAGAGCTCTCCGACCTCTCCAAGAGCTTCCTATCTCGTGGCAGCAATCACACAAGGATGACCACCTCTTCTCCTTCTTCCATGCATGCGGCGCCGAGCACCTCCAATGGAAACTGCCGCCTCCTCCTTGCGCCGGCGACAACCCTTCTTCTTCTTCTCGTCGTGCACCACAAAAGGAAGAGAACAACTCTCCCTTTGTTTAGTAGTAGCCGGCCACCAAGTGGATGAGAAGAGGAGAAGAGAAGATGAAGACAGAAGGAGAACCTTCTTCCCTCGCCGGCGTGCCCTGGGAGAGAGAAGGGAGAGAGAGAGGAAGAGAAGAGGCTTAGGGTTGGATGAATTGGATTGGATCCTTGGTTTCATGACTCCATGGGGTATTTATAGGGCTACAATAGGGACTATGAGGAGGAGTTGGGTCTTGGCCACCTAATGGATCAAGGCCCGATCCATTAATGAAGATTCATTCCACTAAAGGATCCTCATTGAACAACCTCACCAACCCCATATTTAAATATGGGCTCCACCTATTATGAGTACAATTATCTCCCCGTGTTTAAGATATCGAATGTCCGTTGATTAATTTAAATTACTGACAATTTTAATTAATCAACATCTAACTCCTTGATTAGTATCACTCATCCTTATCATCATGTCAGACCAAGTCCACCTGCAGGATTTAATAGTGAACTTTATGAGCTCATCAAGGGGGCATCATCATCCCGACTCACCAGTACACGGTTTCTGCCTATAATCAATGGCACACCATGTAAATAATATTATTTCCCAACTTACCGGGTCTATCGATTTAACAGAATAAATCTCGCCCATTGGTAAATCAAAGAAATAATTATTAAGTACATGTGCCCGTTATTATATCAGAATTAAGAGCATGTACTCCATAATATTTGAGGTTTGATTCAACTATATAGTCTGTATAAGTTGAATCACCTCTATATCGGTCTTGCTCAATGCACTCAAAGTGTACTAGTGTAATTCTATAGTCAAGATAAACCAACACCAAATTACACTACAACCATCCCGATGGTTTGTCCAAATTCATCTCGGTTGTGAGCCTCTACTTATACTCTTCAAGGGACTTATAAAATGATCTTCTATGAGATACCACACACCATGTTATCTACAGTGCAAAGTATTAGATAATATGTACATGCTAATATAAACATGCAAACATTGATCTTGTGATTCTCTTTCAAAATGTAGATGTCTTATACAAAAGCAAGGCTTTTAGTATAGATCCTAACAAAGACATCATATACGATATGGACTGGGAAGAGTCCCATGATGTCTTTTATGAAGATTTGGGGTTGTGAGGCTTATGTTCGATGTCAAGTCTTAGATAATCTTGGACCCAAATCTGGTAAGTGCTATGTTATAGGATATCCCAAGGAAACGAAGGGATATTTCTTCTACAATCTCACACTAGGCAAAGTGTTTGTCTCTAGAAATGACATTTTTCTTGAAAGAGAGTTTATTTCTAGAAGAAATACTAGGAGTAAAATCCATCTTGAAGAAGTTCAAGATGCAGATAGTATTTAGGTATTGATGGACATTGAATAGGCACCACAAAGTGTTGTGGATCATGAGATTGTTGCACATGAAGTCGTGGAGCAACAACCTATTTAAGTAGACCAACCTCTTCGCAGATCTGATAGGATATGTCGTCAGCCTGAGAAATACTCATTCCTCTTATTTGACCATGATGACAATATGCTTGTTGAGTTGAACGAGCCTACATCCTATCAAGAAGTTGTGATGAGCCCAGATTCTGAGAAATGGCTAGAGACCATGAAGTCCGAAATGGAATCCATGTACACTAACCAAGTATGGACTTTGGTTGATCCGCCTGAGGGAAATAAACGCATTGGGTGTAAGTGGGTCTTTAAAAGAAAGACATGTTGGTGTAGGAAGCACCATATCAAACCATGTTTTGATATTGACAAAGGATTCAAAGTTAAGTACTATTTGTGCTCTAACGATGTTACTTAAGTGTGCAGGAAAAGTCCTAGGTACACTAGGCAAGAAGTCCTGGCGAAGGGCAGCTAGGCACCGAAGACCTTGCGAAGGGATGCTAGGCATCGAAACCCTAAGACCTGGCGAAGGGCTGCTGGGCACCTAGCGAAGGGATGCTAGGCATCGAAACCCTAAGACCTGGCGAAGGGCTGCTAGGCACCTAGCGAAAGACTGCTAGGCGTTGAAGACCTGGTGAAGGACTGCTAGGCGTTGAAGACCTGGCGAAGGACTGCTAGGCACCTAGCGAAGGGTTGCTAGGAGTTGAAGACCTGGCGAAGGACTGCTAGGCACCTAGCGAAGGGCTGCTAGGCATTGAAGACCTAGCGAAGGGCTGCTAGGCATTCAAAAACTTATTTCAAAATATTTTTAAAAAATTATTTCCTTGAAAACTATCATATTCCTTCAAGAATATCTTTCAACAATTGTTTTAATTGCTCTATGATTTACACAAACTCTAAAGACACATAGAAAGATTTTTTAATGATCTATAAGAGTTCCTATGATTGTTTCAGATTTAGGGGGAGTCCAAGTCAAAAGAAATTAATGTATTATTCATGATTATTCAAAAATATTTTTTTAGCTCTTTTCTTTTCAATCAAACCCTATGACTAAGAGGAAGATCAACTTGTGGCCAACAAGCTTTCTAGGACTATATCAGGTTTAGGTGGAGGTTCGAATTAATAGAAATTACAGAGGTTTCAAAAATGTTATATTTTCAAAAACCACTATCTTATTAAAAGAAAAATATACTTTTGAAAATATCATATTCTCATTTTCCAAAACTTATTTCGAAAATCTTTTGTCTTTTGAAATATCTTTGAAAATATTTTTACATGAGTTTGGAAAATTTTCCAAGATACTTAGGAAAATTTTTCTTGTAGTTAACAAGGTTTTCTAAGATTATGTCAGACTAGAAAAGAAACCAAATCAAGATAGTTTTTTTTTCAAAACTAAAATATTCATTTTTGGAAAATCCCTAAGACGCATAGTAATGTTATTGTGATCAATAAGATTCCTAGGATTGTGTCAGACATAGGAAAGTTCAAATTCCTATTAAAAAATATATATTCACATATTATTGGTGCAATATTAATTTAAGTACGTAGTGCCTTTTAGAATACTTTCTAGAACAAGTACTTAATTTTTCCGAAAAAAGGGGGATGTTCCGGAAAGAGTCGACGACGATGGCCAGTCACTGGAGTTCCGCCCCGGTGGAAGTTGTTGTGGTGACGAGGAACTTAGGGCCCTGCAAGGTTAGCACGAGCATTAGGGGACATGCGGGGAGGGGTCCGGCGGAGTCCACTCTGACGCTCAAGTCAATGTCTCTTCTAAAAAGTAAAGGTGGCGAGAAGTAAAGAATGTATGTAAAGTTGAGAGAGCGAAACCCCTTTACCGGAGGGGTTGGACTACCTTTTATACTGACGACGCTAGACTAGACGTGCCCACTCGATCAGTGACACGTCTCCGATACTTAAGCCACGCCCACCTCTTTCGGCGGTAACTGGATATCCTTTGAAACGGTTTGCGTCGTTATCACGCTTCCACCCGTTGTGATTTTTAAGGGTCGTGCAGACCTTTTCTAACGGGAATACTTATCCGTACCGAGAGGGAGTGTCAGTACCCCAGGTCGGTCGTTGCTGGGACTCCACCTCTTGAGGTGAGCTCGGGGGTTTCGGGCATTATAACTCCCGAGGTGCTCTCGGGGCCCCTCCTCATGAGGTGCTCCTGGGAGGGGTCTTCGGGCTGACCTTCCCGGACGCGTCTCCTGAGGGGGGCCCCGGGGCTCGAGAAGGAAGGTCGCTTTGCTCTGTCATGTCGCGCCCGCGGCTTCTTCATCCCTCGTGCTGGGTACAGACTATTCAACCCTATCACAAGTCCCTCCCTTCAAGTCTGATCAAAGGATGTGTGACTGACTGATTAGACTAGTACAAAGATGAAGAAGCTGTGGGCCTTCGCCTTCCATACTACCCCAGTAGTTACAAGGGGCTTTTGATTATAATCTTTTATCCCGAGTTCCGAGAAATCCCCCTTGATGGTCTTATCCTTTTTTCAAAAAGGCTATTCCGACTCTTTAGGGACTATGATGGCGTCTGTCTCTTTGTTGTAAAGGCGCATGGCTCTTTTATGAGGGCGACGGGGTACCCTAGCAAATGCCTGATTACCACGTGTTCCAACGGCCCTCTCCACGTTCTCTTACAGACGTGTGCCACCCTGGTCAGCTCATGACAAGTGGCTGCCTGTGCGAGGCAGTTTCTCGCTTTCCACGTGTCTCTTCCCCCTTGCATCCAGGCAGGCGGCTGCCTGAGCATAAGAGGGGAAGGTGGAGATGTTAAGCCCACTTCCGACTCGACGGCTGAGTGCGCTTCGTCTTCTTCTCCCATAAAGCCTCTTTTGTGTGTGAGTAGTTTGCCTCCTTCTTTTCTTCTTTCTTGTCTTCTATCTTAGGGATCATGGAAAGCTATCGCGCCGAGTGGTATGAGTCCGTCTCCTCGAGAGTGAGACCAGAGGCCATGCAGGCGGCCACCGAGGCCTATGGCATCCCGGCCGAGATGACAATGGTCATCCCCAAAGTGGGTCAGATGCCCATGGAACCCCCTGCAGGCATGTTGACCTTCTTCCTAGGGCAGATGGAGTTAGGGCTCTGTTACCCTATCTCTCCTTTTTTTCATGAATGTAGCCTCCTATTTTGGTATCCCCCTTCACTAGATGGCTCCTAATGCCTTTTCCCAGATGGGAGGGGAGTATATCATCTTCAAGCTTTTTGATCTTCCTCTGACTCCTCATCTCTTTCATTCTTTCTTCATCCCGATAGGGTCTAGAATGGCCTTTAGTTTCGCAGCCCGACCGGGCTATAGGCTTTTAGGGGGGTTTCCATCCTCGCACAAAGGGTGGAAGGAGAAATTCTTCTTCATTAGACTGTCGTCATTACCCTTCAGTCCCCTGTGTTGGATAGAAAATTTGCTGACTCCTCCTATTTTAGGGAACATTCTCCACAGTCAGGCGTACCAGTGTGCTAAGGAGGTACTCTCTGGTATGGAAATCAGCGGCTCGGGCTGGTGCAAAGTGAAGAGCTTATGTACCGGGCGGGCCTCAGCCCTAAAGTGATGCGAATCAACCCTTCCCTGGGTATGTTCATCTTTTTTCTTCAATGCCTGCTGGTTCTGACTGATATACTCTCTCTCTGGCTATTGTAGAGGAAGTCATGTTCGCCAAGGCGATGGGCAGGCTCATCAGATGGGAGGAGGCCAATAAGGAGGCATTGAATCCTCCTCCGGTCACTCCTGCCGCTCCGCCTACTCCCACAGAGTCCCCTGAGGGATCTACTGTCTCACCCCGTGGAGTCACTTCACCCAAGAGGGTTGAGACTACTACATCCCCATAGGTTGTGCGTCGAGGGCCTTCCGATCGACAGTTTGGCCCTGCGGCGGATCTTTCCTCTGTACGTGGCTCTTCGCCTAGGGTTGTCCATCCAGCAGGGATTAGCGAGGGGACCTCCCCTCCTATTATTTCTTCAGAAGAGGTGGCTCCCCAAGAGCTTGGGACCATCATGGAAAAAGCTGTGTTCTGCACGTTTCTCTCCTCTTCCCTCGATGCCCGAGGAAACGACTCTACCTGCCGAGGAAGTAGCCTCTGTACCTACTCCGCCGGTCCCTGCTCCGACGATGGTTGTCCCAACGCCTCCATCCTACTCCATTGATCCGGCTATGTTTGTAAGATGTGTATACTGAAAGACATGACTTTTATTATATGATCATCTTTATTATGAAAAGAGAATCATGACTACACTAGGTGTTTGTTTATAATAGTACATACACGAAGTCCAATTGCTTTGTATTGTAGATAACATGGTGTGTGGTGTCACATAGAAGATCATGTTATCAATTCCTTACTTAGCATAAAAAGAGGCTCACAACCTAGATGGAATTGGATAACCCATCGAGATGGTTGTAGTGTAGTTAGGTGTGGTTGGTCTTGACCATAGAACTACACTAGTGTGCTATGAGTACATTGAGCAGGACCAAAACCCGAGGTTATCTAATTTGTACTGACTAGATAATTGGATAGGACCTCAGTTGATATTATGGAGGGCGGTCCCATAATCCCGAAATAATATCAGGCATATATTATTAATTATTATTTCTTTGATTTACCAATGGGCGAGATCTATTCTGTTAGATCGATAGACCCGGTAAGTTGGGAAATAATATTAATAATATGATGTGTCAATGATTATTAATGGAATCCGTGTCCTAGTGAGTCAGGATATTGATGCCCCCTTGATGAGCTCAAAAGTTCATCGTGCTAAACCCTCAGGTGTATTTGATCCGGCACGTTGATAAGGTTGAGTAGTACTAATTAAGGATCCGGATGTTAATTAATTTAAATTGTCAATAATTTAATTAATTAACGGGCATACAACATCTTAAACACGGGGGGATGGATGACTTGTAATATGTGGAGCCCATATGAAAATATGGGGGTTAGTGAGGAAGTTCAATTAAGATCCTTTAGTGGAATGAATCTTAATTAATGGATCGAGTTTGGATCCATTAGTGGGCTAAGAACCAACTCCTCCTCTTGGTCCCTGCCTTAGCCCTATAAATACCTTATGAGATCAAGAAACCAAGAGCTAATCCAAATCCAAGAGCCAACACCCAAAAAGCCTCTCTCTTTCTCTCCTTCTCTCCTTCTCTCCTAGGGTTTGGCGGCGCATCAAGAAGAAGAGGAGAAGCTCCTCGGTTCTTTCTCCCACCTCCACCAAGCTCTGGCTGCGGCTCATAGAAGCAAGGTAGAGGAGTCCTCTACCTTGTGTGGTGCTCAGGGAGGGCGAAGGAGGCGCCGACGTCCGGCTACAGGCGGCGCAACCAAGGGTTGCGGCGGCGCCGCAAGGTTGAGGGAGTGAGGGGTTTGCGGGCTATTTGGGTGAGGAAGAAGGAGAATTTTTCTCCTTCTGCATCTTCTTCTCCTTCCTCTCAAGGAGCTCTGCTGGTCCGGAAGGCTCACGGCAGCTCCGGCGGGCGGCGGCGCAAAGGGAGAGGAAGAAGAGGCCGGCGGCGCTAGGAAAACCCTAGGTTAGGGTTTTTCCTGTTTCAGCCAAGGTGAGAAGAAGAGGCCTTTAGGAGCTCTTGGTGATCTCGGATCACGGTAGATCGTCACCCACACGACGACTGCGAAGGGAGGGACATAAGGTAGAAGGCCGCGAGGTGATCGGGAAGGTATATCTCTTCCTATGCTCCTTTGTATTTTCTTATGTCTATTTTGTGTCATGGTTATATGTCTCATTATTTTATGTTTAAGAATTGATTATTTTGTTTTCAAAATATGATGAATAAATTCTTAACTAGAGCCCGACCATAAACACAAAAGCCGGCGATCAACTCGTCGCCTTTTCCGCAGTCGAACGGTCGAGCAAATCACAAGGCTGATTTTGGTAATTGACCGAGTTGTGATTTGGATCGTTCGATACGGCACGAGACGGTGGATGGGAGACGGGTCTCCTCTCGGATTAATTTTCAATCCGTAGATGAGGAGAGGTCTCTCGGATCTACTAGGTATTCGCTTAGAAAACCCGCCAAGCCATACCCTACAACGTCTTCCAAGGGTAAGGAGATGTTGCGTACCCAATACCGGATGAGACTGGATCAACTATGAAAGAAGTATGCAGCGTTGGAGGCCTCCATGCAATCCTTCCCCCCGGTGCAATTCAAAGAGGTTCCGGCCGAGAGGATCGTGTCCGAGGGGACTTCTAGCTCCGACGAAGATGATTCCGGTCCCTCCAGTCTACCACCTGAAGCGCCCACCTTCGAGCGGCTTCCTCCCCGTCCGAGTTCGCCGCGGCCTGAGGGGCGAGGGAGTACCTCTGGAGGGGCGGTCTTACGCGTTTCAGCGGGCCCACTAACCACGCTTGGGAGACACTCTTGAAGGTACAAATTATTGTTGTATTGGTTATTCTCTCGGCCATTACCTGACCTCATGGCACAGTGGCAGGCCGCTGAGGATTGCGTGACAACCGGCCGGGGTCAGTATTCCTGGCCTCGGGTTGAAGCCTTGCTCCACCGGGCATTGAAGGCGGAGGCTACAGCTGACCACGAGCATCGGGCAGGATTGATGCAGGCGGGGGTCAGCAGGGCTCTCCGGGCGATGGTCAAGCACCTGATGAGCCTCTTGCAAGACAAGGAGCAGGCTCTTTAAAATTCCCAGCACAGAGAACGTCTAGTGTCCGAGAAAGCTGTGGGTGTTATCCAGGACCTGCTCCAGGTGATGCAGGAGAGAGACCAGCTCCAGGCGAGGAAGAGGGAGTTGTTGGGCGACATCCAGCTCATGGTAGCCTCGGCTGAGAGACTGAACTCGTGCAGTCAGGATCAGGCGCAACCGCTCAGCCAGAAGGAGTCTGATCTCTTGATGGCCACTGACCGCGCGTCCGTCCTGGAGGATGACCTGCTTCAAGCTCGGTCGGATGAGCATGCCATGTCAGAGAGACTCCAAGAAGCCTTGGTCGAGCAGGCAGAGATGTCTGCCGAGCTAGAATGGCTGAGAAGTTCCTACGAGGCTGCTGAGGCTGAGCTCCTTACCCTTCGAGTCGCCCAAGTTTTTGGTTCTAAGGAAACCAAGGCAGGCATCAAGGTGAAGTTTCTGGAGTCGGATGAGTTCTGCGCCATCGTAGCCGACCAGGTAATGCAGCGTCTACAGCAGGGTTTCCACGGGGATATCGATAAGTTGAAGAAGGATCAACTCCTCCCTCCTGATGTCGACCCACGATTGTAGGTGCGTGCTGGGCTAGAGAGGGGTCTTGTCTCGAGCTAGCGGAGCCCCCTGTTTACCCGGGCTCAGGACCTATTGTAACAATTTTCAAACTAACGCGATCACTCTTACTATTGCTTGTGTATGTGCCTTTGCTCGCTGCATCTCGTGTCTTTGTTTTACGGGCTTAACGAACAGTTGTTTGCTTTGAGGTTGATCCTGAGGGAAGATCCCTTCTGAAAATTCTACAAGTCAAAACTTCATGCCTGCATTTATATCCATGATGGGTCCTCGTCGATGTTTCCTTCTGGAGTACGCGAGCGGCTCACGAACCGTCGCCTCCGCCTTATACGCAATCTTCTCGAATGGACTCATAATGAGTCACGGGTTCCGAGGTGCAGCGTGTAGGACTAGTGCCATCGATAGAGGGGGGGTGAATATCAACCATAAATCATTCGCGGACACTTTCGATCGTATACTTACGAATATTCATTCTAAACATTGCGTTAGTGTTAGTGATATGAGAGAAGTGTCCTAAGGCAATTGCCTTATGATTGTAATCATTTATTCTAATAAATGAATATTCACTATTTGAGTATACATGTTTGTGTATTTGATTGAGATCTTAAACTCATTTACTAAATGTCCACAATACAATTCATAGCATGAGAAAATTTGTGATGAATTCACAACTAGTGATTATCTCTACATGTGCAATTGTGAAGTATTGAAATTGTCCCTAGTCGATGAATTGATAAATACGGACACTATCAATTCTGTTGAGACTAGCATGGGTTATTCTCTAATCAGCTGATTCTCACTGGCTGGTGACATTGAGATGTCCAGAGATAAACATGAATGCTAGTTAAGGGAATTAGTTCATTGGAGTGACTGGCTGTAAAATTTCATATGGTAGTCTACATATAGATATGTCAGTGAAGTTCTTACTGCAGCTTAAGTGCAATGTTCCTTTGACTTGTGGTGTTCAAGTCATCTTGGTCATGGAGACTTATACTTTGACATCTTAAGCAAGCATCTCCAAGGAGGTGTGGACCCAGGATGATTGGGTATAAGCCGAAGTGCCCGAAGATGTTTGAACAACCTACAAAGGATTCACCACTCCTTGCGAGGAGATGTATACCTGAGGCCTATCGTCGGATTGTTACTCGAAGCCTCTGGCCAGAGCATGACATGTTCAAAGTATGAATATCTTAAATACATGAGAGTAATTAGAATCCGTAGGACGAGAAAACGTTACTTGGGCTAGGTGTGACGTAGTCAGCCTAGTGGGGACTGACACACATAGACCATGTCCTGAACCAGGTGGGTATAAGATGGTGAAGGGAATGGGGCACGGTTCATTATAGCTGCTGAAGGGTTTCAGAATTGTTTCTGAGGTCAACCGTTGATCTTTCTATTAATTGGGGATCATAATGTACTACTAGGTGCCACTCATGATCGTTTTATAATTGATTAATTATAGACGACCAACATAAATTGAAAGCCTAATTAGTCACACGCACTACGAGTAATCCGAGGGATTTAAAACGAGTTAAAAATTGGATTTTCCAATCAAGAGAGATTAAGTTTGGTTGAGCCAAACGATAAGTCGAATCTGAATTTTTCAAAGACGCATCGGAAGCGTAAAATGGCTAAGTCTTTTGAAGACTTAATAGATGAATTAAATAAGTTTAACTCATTGGGGCTTGGCTTGGATGGGCCGGCCAAAGAGGGCCTCCATCCTCTTTGCTTGGCCGGCCACAACAAAGGGAGAGAACCAAGTTTTTGATTCAATTTATAAAATAAACCAAGTGTGGTTTGTTTTATAAAATTATGGATGATATAAATATTTATATAATAAACCAAGGTTTGGTTTATTTTTCATGGAAATTAAAATGAACCATGGATTGGTTTATTTTATAAAATCAATCATGGATTGATTTACCATGATAAGGAAATTTATTCCATAGGAGAGAAGAGACTTGATTGATTTTTTATCATGAATTAAAATATGATTTTAACCATGATATAAAATCAAACATGGCATGATGGAAGAAGTTATTCCATATTTGAGAGGCTTGATGGTTGAGAGGCCACTATATAAAGGACCCAAGGCAAGGCTTGGGTGATAATTGAAGAGATGAAGGCATAGACTCTCTCCCTCTCTTTCTCTCCTTCTCTTCTCCCCTTCTTGTCGTGCGCCAACTAGCCCCAAGAAGGAGCACCAGCCGGCCGCCCCTGCCCTTTCCCTGCCGACCACCACCTGCTGCCGGAGAAGGAAGCTCCGACCATCTCTTGGCCGGAAGAAGGTGCTGCCGGAATTAGAGTTTGTCGCAAGGATCTTTTACCGCAAGCCTCTTCTTTCGCTTCGTCGAATTTTGATTCCGGCCATCCTTTTGTGGTTAGTCTTCCGACTTCTCTCTTGGTTTTTCTCGTCGAGTTCTCGGAGAATCTAGTAGTTCTCGAGAACACGAAACTCGTGGCTTTGCAAAGTCATCCCGAAGATACTCGGTGTGGACGCGAATAGAGGCGGAGCTTCCAAGGGACGCTTACGGTTGGATCTCGTCTCTTCCTTCGAGTTACGCGAGGTAATACGTAAATTAGTTTATGTTTCTGCAAAATTTCAAATATATGATCATGCCTACACAAGATAAAATTGCATGCTTAGATGTGTGATTAAATGATTTAGAGAAATTATTTATGCTAAACCTTCCGCTGCACGTAATTAATTTTGAAATAACAAACCCGCATCCATGTCAACATGCACCCGGTCCCAACAGTGGTATCAGAGCCGAGGTTTGTGTTCGACATAATCATATAATTGTTTTGCGGAAAGCTTTATCATGATCTCAATTTTGGAAAATTTTCAATTATGGAAACTTTTTAATTATTGTAAATTTTCGATTTAGGAATTTCAATGTTTGGAAATCCTCATGAAATTTCGCAAACTTTTGAAATATCTCTATTTCTGAAATTTTATGATAATTGTGAAAACATTCCATTTTAGGAAACTTTTCAATTTTGGAAATTTCCTATTTTGGAAATTTTCCAATTTTGGAAAAACAAAAGTTTTCTTTGTACCAGAAACTTACAATTATTCTAAAAACCTTTTATTTTTGGAAACTTTCCATTTATGGAAAGCTCGTAATTTTGAGCACTTTCTTTCAAGAAAGTCTAGACAAATTATGGAAATATTAATTGGCATTTAAATTTATAATTGGAAATTAAATTATTTATAAAATTCTTTATTTTGGATTGAGCCTCGGGGAGCCGTCTAATTTAAAGTTAGTTGTTATAATTATATTTCTTAAATTGAATTTAAGCTGTCAAATGTTTAATTTGGATTGAGCCTCGGGGAGCCGTCCAAATTAAGTTATTGATATTAATTTTCCATAAATAAAATATGTGATCAAATCTTGGAAATTTTGAGGTGATTCTCAAACGATAATTTCCTTATTTATTTATGAGGTCATGTTCTTATAAATTATTGTCTCCAAAATTAATTAGAAAAATTGTTTACTATAGAGTATATTTCCTTAAATAAGATTTTAATGAAAATAATATGTGGTTGAATTAAGGGAATCTGTCTCTTAATTTAATAAGAGTTGATTTAGAGAAATCAAAGTCTTAAACATATTATTTCTGAAATTGATTATGATAATTAAGGAAATTGTTTCCCAAAACAATTCCTTGAATAAAGTATGAAATTAGAATTAGGAAATCTGATTCCTAATTCAATTAATGAGACTTGATAAATTAAGTCACATACATACTTTATTAAGGAAATCGTTAGAACATAACATAATTATATGTCATGAATGTGCATAAAAGAAAAGGATGAGACCCAAAACCCCTTACAAAATATTAAGGCCAACACCTTCCATTAATATGGTTAGAACCGAAGTTTTGTTTCTCGTTTGGGTTGATGGACACATCCATGCCCGGCTTGAACCTCAACATGTTCAAACCATGGAATTAGTTTATGATTAATATAGTTGGAGTCAGAGGTCAATCCTTAGTTTTGGTTGTTAGACACATCCAAGCCTGACTAAACGGTTGAATGAGCTCCAACCATATTAAAACTATTTCTTGATTAATGGGTCAATCATAAGCTTGGAGCATCGATTTGTTGTGTCACAGCCAAGGTCGATGTAAAGAAAGGTGCAGTTGGGTGCTATGTATATTGTTGCATACTTGTTAATGAGTTAACAACCTAATGATTTATGCAAACATTCAATTAGTTGATAGCATAATGTGATAGTTACATATGTATAATATGTAATCGGTATAATTACCTACCTTCATAGCTAAGAATAACTTGATGGACTCTAGCCATGGTTGTTCTTATCTATGGTTGGATATCAACCTATTTGGAGATGTTCCTACGATCTCCCGAATTGATAAAAAGGGTTATTCAATTCGAAAAATAAATAGGATTTAATTAATGTATATTGATGCATTCTTTATCATTCTCATCACATAACCTCAATTTGTATTTCTAGGATAATCACCTGATCATGTCTTCTCTGAATTTGCGTTCCATTTTGGACACCAATAAGCTGACTGGGCCAAACTTCATGGACTGGCTTCGAAACCTGAGGATAGTCCTCAAGGCAGAAAAGCTTGCTTATGTCCTTGAAGAACAACTTCCCAACCATCCTCCTGAAGATGCAACTCCAGACCAGTTAGTGGCCTATCAGAAACATGTGGCCGATTCTGAACTTGCGAGTTGCATCATGATGGCCGCTATGGTACCTGAGCTACAAAAGCAGCATGAGCATATGGATGCTCATACCATCGTCTTCCATCTTCATGAGCTGTTTGACGAGCAGGCGAGATCCGAAAGGTTTGAGGTCTCCAGACTCCTCTTCACCTCTAAGATGCAGGAAGGCACTTCTGTTTCATAGTTTGTGTTGAAGATGTTGGGGTACATTGAGCGACTAGGCACACTCGGATTTGCAATGGATCACGAACTAAGTATTGACTTAATTCTGCATTGTTTGCCCAAGAGTTACTCACAGTTTGTGATGAACTATCGGATGAACAAACTGGAGACTACCATTCCTGAGTTGCTTAACCTGCTGAAGATTGTAGAGCCTTCTGTAAAGCAGGATCATAAGACGGTACTGTTAGTTGGTTCCTCAAAAAAAGGCTCTAAGAGAAATCCCAAAGAACAAAATAAGGGAAGGAAGAAAAAGGCCAAAATGATTGAAAAGGCACCAAAAGGCACTTGCCATCACTGCGGCAACGAGGGCCACTAGCGAAGAAACTGCAAGGTTTATCTTGATTCCCTGAAGAA
Source organism: Boesenbergia rotunda (assembly GCA_024364735.1). Taxonomy (NCBI): domain Eukaryota; kingdom Viridiplantae; phylum Streptophyta; class Magnoliopsida; order Zingiberales; family Zingiberaceae; genus Boesenbergia; species Boesenbergia rotunda. The sequence goes on along the minus strand of JAGFNQ010007157.1, from coordinate 4,896 downwards.
GAAGACATCTGATGCCCCATCCTCTTCAGGTATCTTCGTTATTGAATGCCACTCTATTTCCTCGGACACCTGGGTACTTGATACTGGGTGTAGCTCACATATATGTAATAACATACAGGGGCTAAGGAATAGAAGAAGACTCGTCAAGGGATAAGTGAATTTGCGAGTTGGAAATGGAGCAAAGATTGCTGCTGTTGCCATCGGAACATATTTGCTAAAGCTCCCTACTGGACTTGTCTTAGAATTGGATAATTGTTATTTTGTTCCTTGGTTAATAAAGAACATTGTATCTATTTCATGCTTGAATGAAAATGGTTATCATTTAACTTTTAGTAACAATTGTTGTTACATAACTTTAATTGATGTTCTTTATGGGACCGGAACTTTATGCAATGGTATCTACACGTTAGATTTATCCGGTGACGTTTTCAATATCGAAGTTAGCAACAAACGTGCTCGAATAGATAATCAAATTGACTCCTATATGTGGCATTGTCGTCTTGGCCATGTAAGTAAGAAACGCATGACCAAATTACACCGATGTGGAATTCTGGAATCATTTGAACCCGATTCATTTGATACATGCGAATCATGCTTAAAAGGCAAGATGGCCAAATTACCCTTTTCCGGAAATGGTAAACCAGTGGGAGAATTGCTTGGTCTAATACATACTGATGTATGTGGACCAATGTCAACTCTTGCACAAGGAGGCTATAGCTACTTCATTACCTTTATCGATGATCACTCACGATTCGGGTATGTGTTCTTAATGAAACACAAATCTGAAGCTTTTGAGAAATTCAAAGAATTCAGAAGTAAAGTAGAGAAACAGCTTGGCAAAAGTATTAAGATACTTCGATCCGATCGGAGTGGTGAATACATAAGTCAAGAGTTTCAAGATTATCTTAGGGACAATGGGATATTGTCTCAATGGACTCCGCCATATACACCACAGCATAATGGTATATCTGAGAGGCGTAACCGAACCTTGATGGACATGGTTAGATCTATGATGAATCATGCAACTCTTCCAAAATCCTTTTGGGGCTATGCGCTTAAGACAGCTGTTTACTTACAAAATAGAGTCCCGACCAAGGTAGTCTCTACTACTCCATATGAGACGTGGAATAGTAAGCAACCTCATTTATCTCACCTAAAGATATGGGGCTGTCCTGCTTATGTAAAGCGGACTGTATCAGACAAATTGGATGCTAAGTCTAATAAATGTCTATTTATTGGATACCCTAAGGAAACGAAAGGTTACCAATTCTATCATCCCTTGGAACAAAAGGTGTTTGTTACAAGGCATGCTGTATTTCTAGAAAAAGAATTTCTTTTACAAGAAAACAATGGGAGTAGCATTGAACTTGAAGAAGTTCAAGAAACTCCAATAGACATTACAGAGACACCTAGTCTAGACCCACAACCAATAACTCATAATGATGAGCTATCAGTTGAACCTAAAATAACACCACTTCTTCGTAGGTCTGATAGGACACGCAATATTCCAGAGAGATACGAATTTCTCATAAGTGAATCGAACGACGTGTTACTCATTAACAATGATGAACCTATCAGTTATGAAGATGTTCTGAAAAATTCAGAAAGGGATAAATGGCTTGAAGTCATGAAGTCGGAAATGGATTCCATGCACAAAAATCAAGTATGGGACTTGGTTAACCCACCTGAAGGGATTAAGCCCATAGGGTGCAAGTGGATTTTCAAGAAGAAAATCGACATGGAAGGTAATGTTGTTACCTTTAAGGCTAGATTAGTGACAAAAGGATATCGTCAGAAACAAGGAATTGATTATGACGAAACCTATTCGCCAGTAGCTATGCTTAAATCCATTCGGATGCTCCTGGCCAAGCAGCTCATTATGATTATGAGATATGGCAAATGGATGTGAAAACAGCTTTCCTTAATGGAAATCTGCTTGAAGATGTATATATGATACAACTTGAAGGTTTCACATCGGTTAATAAAACCAAAGTATGCAAGCTTTGACGATCCATATATGGACTAAAGCAAGCATCCAGGAGTTGGAACATCCGTTTTGATGAGACAATCAAAGAGTTTGATTTCTCACAAAATCCTGACGAACCTTGTGTGTACAAGAAGGTTAGTGGGAGTGCAGTCGTATTCCTAGTGTTATATGTCGATGACATATTACTTATAGGAAACGATATATCAGTCTTATAGTCGTTAAAATTTGGTTGTCCAAAACTTTCTCCATGAAAGACCTGGGAGAAGCAACCTATATCCTTGGGATTAGAATCTATAGAGATAGATCAAAACGATTGCTTGGTCTTTCGCAGTCTACATATATAGACCGAGTACTATAAATGTTTAGCATGTCGGAATCCAAGAAAGGTTACCTTCCCATCAGGCATGGGATCAACCTTTCGAAGTCTATGTGTCCGCGCACAGAAGACGAGAGGATTTGCATGAATAAGATTGCTTATGCATCCGCGATAGGATCTATCATGTATGCTATGTTATGTACTAGGCCCGATGTATCGTATGCTCTGAGCGTCACAAGCAGATACCAATCTGATCCAGGAATGGATCATTGGGTGGCTGTCAAGTCAATCCTCAAGTACTTAAGAAACACTAAGGATGTGTTCCTAATATATGGAGAAGGTGATATGGTAATACGTGGGTATACAGATGCCAGTTTCCAGACAGATAAGGATGACTCCAAATCTCAGTCCAGATACGTAGTTATTTTGAATGGAGGCGCAATAAGTTGGAAGAGTTCTAAGCAAAACACCGTAGCGGATTCTACCACGGAAGCGGAATATATTGCAGCTTCGGAAGCAGTAAAGGAAGCAGTCTGGATCAAAAAGTTTGTCTCAGAACTTGGTGTGGTTCCAACCATTGATGAGCAATACCGATTTACTGTGACAACAATGGAGCTATTACACAAGCGAAGGAACTAAGGTCTCATCAGCGATCCAAACATGTGCTTCGCCGCTATCATCTGATCAGAGAGATTATAAGTAGGAATGATATACAAATTGAGAAAATTCCCACTGAAAGGAATTTAGGGGATCCTTTAACTAAGACCTTGCCTCAAAGCAAGTTTGAGGGTCATGTTAGAGTCTGTGGTATTGAGTACTGTAGCGATTGACATTAGGCCAAGTGGGAGTTGTTAGTGATATGAGAGAAGTGTCCTAAGGCAATCGCCTTATGATTGTAATCATTTATTCTAATAAATGAATATTCACTATTTGAGTATACATGTTTGTGTATTTGATTGAGATCTTAAACTCATTTACTGAATGTCCGTAATACAATTCACAGCATGACAGAATTTGTGATGAATTCACAACTAGTGATTATCTCTACATGTGCAATTGTGAAGTATTGAAATTGTCTCTAGTCGATGAATTGATAAATACGGACACTATCAACTCTATTGAGACTAGCATGGGTTATTCTCTAATCAGCTGATTCTCACTGGCTGGTGACATTGAGATGTCCGGAGATAAATATGAATGCTAGTTAAGGGAATTAGTTCATTGGAGTGACTGACTGTAAAATTTCATATGGTAGTCTACATATAGATATGTAAGTGAAGTTCTTACTGCAGCATAAGTGCGATGTTCCTTTGACTTGCGGTGTTCAAGTCATCTTGGTCATGCAGACTTATACTTTGACATCTTAAGCAAGCATCTCCAAGGAGGTGTGGACCCAGGATGATTGGGTATAAGCCGAAGTGCCCAAAGATGTTTGAACAACCTACAAAGGATTCACCACTCCTTGCGAGGAGATGTATACCCGAGGCCTATCGTCGAATTGTTACTCAAAGCCTCTGGCCAAAGCATGACATGTTCAAAGTATGAATCTCTTAAATACATGAGAGTAATTAGAATCCGTGGACGAGAAAACGTTACTTAGGCTAGGTGTGACGTAGTCAGCCTAGTGGGGACTGACACACATAGACCATGTCCTGAACCAAGTGGGTATAAGATGGTGAAGGGAATGGGGCACGATTCATTATAGCTGCTGAAGGGTTTCAGAATTGTTTCTGAGGTCAACCGTTGATCTTTCGATTAATTGGGGATCATGATGTACTACTAGGTGCCACTCATGATCATTCTATAATTGATTAATTATAGACGGCCAACATAAATTGAAAGCCTAATTAGTCACACGCACTACGAGTAATCCGAGGGATTTAAAATGAGTTGAAAATTGGATTTCCAATCAAGAGAGATTAAGTTTGGTTGAGCCAAACGATAAGTCGAATCTGAATTTTTCAAAGACGCATCGGAAGCGTAAAATGGCTAAGTCTTTTGAAGACTTAATATATGAATTAAATAAGTTTAATTCATTGGGTCTTGGCTTGGATGGGCCGGCCAAATAGAGCCTCCATCCTCTTTGCTTGGCCGGCCACAACAAAGGGAGAGAACCAAGTTTTTGGTTCAATTTATAAAATAAACCAAGTGTGGTTTGTTTATAAAATTATGGATGATATAAATATTTATATAATAAACCAAGGTTTGGTTTATTTTTCATGGAAATTAAAATGAACCATGGATTGGTTTATTTTATAAAATCAATCATGGATTGATTTACCATATAAGGAAATTTATTCCATAGGAGAGAAGAGACTTGATTGATTTTTTATCATGAAATAAAATATGATTTTAACCATGATAAAAATCAAACTTGGCATGATAGAATAAGTTATTCCATATTTGAGAGGCTTGATGGTTTAGAGGCCACTATATAAAGGACCCAAGGCAAGGCTTGGGTGATAATTGAAGAGATGAAGGCATAGGCTCTCTCCCTCTCTTTCTCTCCTTTTCTTCTCCCCTTCTTGCCGTGCGCTAACCAGCCCAAGAAGGAGCACCAGCCGGCCGCCCCTGCCCTTTCCCTGCCGACCAC
>JAGFNQ010007156.1:265934-286434 GCA_024364735.1 Boesenbergia rotunda | reverse complement strand
TAGACTGCGAAAGACCAAGCAACCGTTTTGATCTATCTCTATAGATTCTAATCCCAAGGATATAGGTTGCTTCTCCCAGGTCTTTCATGGAGAAAGTTTTGGACAACCAAATTTTAACCGACTGTAAGACTGATATATCGTTTCCTATAAGTAATATGTCATCGACATATAATACTAGGAATACGACTGCACTCCCACTAACCTTCTTGTACACACAAGGTTCGTCAGAATTTTGTGAGAAATCAAACTCATTGATTGTCTCATCAAAACGGATGTTCCAGCTCCTGGATGCTTGCTTCAGTCCATATATGGATCGTCGAAGCTTGCATATTTTGGTTTTATCAACCGATGTGAAACCTTCAGGTTGTATCATGTATACATCCTCAAGCAGGTTTCCATTAAGGAAAGCTGTTTTCAAATCGATTTGCCATATCTCATAATCATAATGAGCTGCTATGGCTAGGAGCATCCGAATGGATTTAAGCATAGCTACTGGCGAATAGGTTTCGTCATAATCAATTCCTTGTTTCTGACGATATCCTTTTGCCACTAATCTAGCCTTAAAGGTAACAACATTACCTTCCATGTCGGGTTTCTTCTTGAAAACCCACTTGCACCCTATGGGCTTAATCCCTTCAGGTGGGTTAACCAAGTCCCATACTTGATTTTCGTACATGGAATCCATTTCCGACTTCATGGCTTCAAGCCATTTGTCCCTTTCTGAACTTTTCAGAACATCTTCATAACTGATAGATTCGTCATCGCTTATGAGTAACACGTCGTTCGATTCACTTATGAGAAATCCGTATCTCTCTGGAATATTGCGTGTCCTATCAGTCCTACCAAGAGATGGTGTTATTTTAGGTTCAACTGATAGCTCATCATTATGAGTTATTGGTTGTGGGTCTAGACTAGGTGTCTCTGTAATGTCTATTGGAGTTTCTTGAACTTCATCAAGTTCAATGCCACTCCCACTATTTTCATGTAAAAGAAATTCTTTTTCCAGAAATACAGCATGCCTTGAAACAAACACCTTTTGTTCCAAGGGATGATAGAATTGCTAACCCTTTGTTTCCTTAGGGTATCCAATAAATAGACATTTATCAGACTTAGCATCCAATTTGTCTGATACAGTCCGCTTCACATAAGCAGGACAACCCCATATCATAAGGTGAGTTAAGTGAGGTTTCTTACTATTCTACGTCTCATATGGAGTAGTAGAGACTACCTTGGTCGGGACTCTGTTTAGCAAGTAAACAGCTGTTTTAAGTGCATAGCCCCAAAAGGATTTTGGAAGAGTTGCATGATTCATCATGGATCTAACCATGTCCATCAAGGTTCGATTACGCCTCTCAGATACACCATTATGCTATGGTGTATATGGCGGAGTCCATTGAGACAATATCCCATTGTTCCTAAGATAATCTTGAAACTCTTGATTTAAGTATTCACCACCCCGATCGGATCGAAGTATCTTAATACTTTTGCCAAACTGTTTCTCTACTTCATTTCTGAACTCTTTGAATTTCTCAAAAGCTTCAGATTTGTGTTTCATCAAGAACACATACCCGAATCGTGAGTGATCATCGATAAAGGTAATGAAGTAGCTATAGCCTCCTTGTGCAAGAGTTGACATTGGTCCACATACATCAGTATGTATTACACCAAGCAATTCTCCCACTGGATTACCTTTTTCGGAAAAGGGTAATTTGGTCATCTTGCCTTTTAAGCATGATTCGCATGTATCAAATGAACCGGGTTCAAATGATTCTAGAATTCCACATCGGTGTAATTTGGTCATGTGTTTCTTACTTAAATGGCCAAGACGACAATGCCACGTATAGGAGTCTATTCGATTATCTATTCGAGCACGTTTGTTGCTAACTTCGATATTGAAAACGTCACCAGATAAATCTAACGTGTAGATGCCATTGCACAAAGTTCCGGTCCCATAAACAACACCATTTAAAGTTATGTAACAACAATTGTTACTAAAAGTTAAATGATAACCCTTTTCATTCAAACATGAAATAGATACAATGTTCTTTATTAACGAAGGAACAAAATAACAATTATTCAATTCTAAGACACGTCTAGTAGGGAGCTTTAGCAAATATGTTCCGATGGCAACAGCAACAATCTTTGCTCCATTTCCAACTCGCAAATTCGCTTCTCCCTTGACGAGTCTTCTTCTATTCCTTAGCCCCTGTATGTCATTACATATATGTGAGCTACACCCAGTATCAAGTACCCAGGTGGTTGAGGAAATAGAGTGACATTCAATAACGAAGATACCTGAAGAGGATGGGGCATCGGATGCCTTCTTCTTCAAGGACTCAAGATAAATCTTGCAGTTTCTTCGCCAGTGACCCTCCTTGCCACAGTGATGGCAAGTGCCTTTTGGGGTCTTTTCAGTCTTTTTGACCTTTTCTTCTTTCCTTTATTCTATTCTTTGGCCTTCCTCTTAGAACCTTTCTTTGAGGAACCAACTAACAGTACCGTCTTCTGATCCTGCTTCACAGAAGGCTCTATAGTCTTCAGCAGGTTGAGCAACTCAGGAATGGTAGTCTCCAGCTTGTTCATCCGATAGTTCATCACAAATTGTGAATAACTTTTGGGCAAACAATGCAAAATTAAGTCAATACTTAGTTCATGATCCATTGCAAAACCGAGTGTGCCCAGTCGCTCAATGTATCCCAACATCTTCAACACAAACTGTGAGACAGAAGTCCCTTCCTGCATCTTAGAGGTGAAGAGGAGTCTGGAGACCTCGAACCTTTCGGATCTCGCCTGCTCGTCAAATAACTCATGAAGATGGAAGATGATGGTATAAGCATCCATATGCTCATGCTGCTTTTGCAGCTCAGGTACCATAGCGGCTAGCATGATGCAACTCGCAAGTTCAGAATCGGTCACATGTTTCTGATAGGCCACTAACTGGTCTGGAGTTGCATTTTCTGGAGGACGGTTGGGAAGTTGATCTTCAATGACATATGCAAGTTTCTCTGCCTTGAGGACTATCCTCAGGTTTCGAAGCCAGTCCATGAAGTTTGGCCCAGTTAGTTTATTGGTGCCCAAAATGGAACGCAAATTCAGAGAAGACATGATTGAGTGATTATCCTAGAAATACAAATTGAGCTTATGTGAGAAGAATGATAAAGAAAGCATCAACATACATTAATTAAATCCTATTTATTTTTCGAATTGAATAACCCTTTTTATCAATTCGGGAGATCGTAGGAACATCTCCAAATAGGTTGATATCCAACCATAGATAAGAACAACTATGGCTGTGGTCATCAAGTTATTCATGGCTATGAAGGTAGGTAATTATACCGATTACATATCACATATATGTAACTATCACCTAATGCTATCAACTAATTGAATGTTTGCATAAATCATTGGGTTGTTAACTCATTAACAAGTATGCAACAATATACATAGCACCCAACTGCACCTCTCTTTACATCGACCTTGGCTGTGGCACAACAAATCGATGCTCCAAGCTTAAGGCTGACCCATTAATCAAGAAATAGTTTTAATATGGTTGGAGTTCATTCAACCGTTTAGTCAGGCTTGGATGTGTCCAACAACCAAAACTAAGGATTGACCTCTGACTCCAACTATATTAATCATAAACTAATTCCATGGTTTGAACATGTTGAGGTTCAAGCCTGGCATGGATGTGTCCATCAACCCAAACGAGAAACAAAACTCCGGTTCTAACCATATTAATGGAAGGTGTTGGCCTTAATATTTTGTAAGGGATTTTGGGTCTCATCCTTTCTTTTCTAAGCACATTCATGACATATAATTATGTCATGTACTAACGATTTCCTTAATAAAGTATGTATGTGACTTAATTTATCAAGTCTCATTAATTGAATTAGGAACCGGATTTCCTAATTCGAATTTCATACTTTATTCAAGGAATTGTTTTGGGAAACAATTTCCTAAATTGTCATAATCAATTTCGGAAATAAAATGTTTAAGACTTTGATTTCTCTAAATCAAATCTTATTAAATTAAGAGACAGATTCCCTTAATTCAACCACATTTTATTTTCATGAAAATCTCATTTAAGAAAACTCTATAGGAAACCATTTTCCTAATTAATTTTGGAGACAACAATATGTAAGAGCATCACCTCTTAAATCAAATAAGGAAATTATCATTTGAGAATCACCTCAAAATTTTCAAGATTTGATTACATATTTTATTTATGAATTTATTAATTTCAATAAATTATTTTCTTTGGGTGGCACCCCGAGGCAGATACCCAAAAAAGGAATTTGTTGTAAATCTAATTTGGTCCGCTCCCCGAGACGTAACCAAATTAAACATGACAATTTTATTCAAAATAGAAAATTAAATTACAATAACTAACTTTAAATTGGACGGCTCCCCGAGGCTCAATCCAAAATAAAGAATTTTGTTAATAATTTAAAACCAATTCGAATTTAATTGTCAATTAATAATCCATAAATTTGTCTAGACTTTCTTGAAAGAAAGTGCCCAAAATTGCGAGATTTCATAATAGGTTTTCAGAATAATTGTAAGTTTCTGGTACAAAGAAAACTTACACATTTCCAAAATAGATAAATTTCTAAAATTGGAAAGTTTCCAAAAATGGGAAGTTTTCACAATTATCATAAAATTTCAGAAACTAGGATATTTCAAAAGTTTGTGAAATTTCATGAGGATTTCCAAACATTGAAATTCCTAAATCTAAAATTTATCATAATTGGAAAGTTCCATAATTGGAAAATTTAACAAAATTGAGATCATGATAAAGTTTTCCGCAAAACAATTATATGATTATGTCGAACACTAACCGGCTCTGATACCACTGTTGGGACCGGGTGCATGTTGACATGGATACGGGTTCGTAATTTTAAAACTTAATTACATGCAGCGGAAGGTTTAGCATAAATAATTTCTCAAATTATTTCAACCACGTATCTAGCATGCAACCTTATATTGTGTAGACATGATCATAAATTAAAATTTTGCAGAAAGTAAACTAATTTACTTAATACCTCGCGTAACTCGAAGTAAGGGACGAGATCCAACCGTAGCATCCCTTGGAAGCTCCGCCTCTATTCGCGTCCACGCCGAGTTCTCTTCGGGATGACTTCGCAAAGCCACGAGTTTCGTGCCGACAAGAACTACTAGATTCTCCAAAGGCACGACAAGAATATCAAGAGAGAGAGATGAAAGCTAACCACCAAACGAAGAACGGAATCCGGATTCTGGGAGGAAGGAAGGAGTTGCGTCCGCTTCTTCTTCTTCTTCGGCTTCTTCTTGGTGGAGGTGGCTCACGACAACCCTAGAGGAGCTCTCTAGGGGCGGCGCCCACTTGAGGAGGGAGAGGGGGAGAAGGAGAGGAAAAGAGGCTAGGCAAGAATCCTTGATCACTTCAATTCAATTCCAAGCCTTGCCTTTGCACCTTTATATAGTAGCCTCTTTATCGCCAAGTCTCCTTTTAACGGAATAAATTTTTCATAAGAAATATATCTTATAAATTTTTCTATGAATTATTCCATTATGCCAAGTTTTTATTATAACTTAATTTATAATAAAAACAACCATGTCTCCTCTTTTATTATGGAATAAAATTTTATAAGAAATTTGTTATATAAATTTTTCTTATCATGGAAAAATAAATTCATAATTGATTTTATAAAATCAAATAAACCAATCCATGTTTCATTTTAATTTCTATAAAAAAGAATAAATTTCTATAAATATCTTTATATAAATTTCTTTATCCATAATTTTATAAAACAAATCACGCTCGATTTATTTTATAATTTAAACCAAACAATTTAGTTTCCCTTTTATTGTGGCCGGCCAAAACAAAGAGGGTTGGAACCCTCTTTGGCCGGCCAAATCCTAGCAGTCTCCTTACGAATTAAATTCATTTAATTCGTCCAATAAGCCTTCAAAAGACTTAGCCATTTTAAGCTTCCGATGCGTCTCTGATAAATTCAGATTCGACTTATCTCTCTTGATCGGAAAATCTAATTTTCAACTCGTTTTAAATCCCTCGGATTACTTGTAGCGCGTGTGACTAAATAGGCTTTCGATTTATGTTGGCTGTCTATAATCAACCAATTATAGAATGATAATGAGTGTCACCTAGTAGTACATCATGACCCCCAATTAATTGAAAGATCAACGGTTGACCTCAGAAATAATTCTGAAACTCTTCAGCAGCTATAATGAGTCGTGCCTCATTCCCTTCACCATCTTTTACCCACTTGGTTCAGGACACGGTCTATGTGTGTCAGTCCCCACTAGGCTGACTACGTCACACCTAGCCCAAGTAATGTCTTTCTCGTCCAACGGATTCTAATTACTCTCATGTCTTACAGAGACTCATACTCTGAACATGTCTTGCTCTGGCCAGAGGCTTTGAGTAACAATCCGACGATAGGCCTTGGGTATACATCCCCTCGCAAGGAGTGGTGAATCCTTTGTAGGCTGTTCAAACATCTTCGGGCACTTCGGCTTATACCCAACCATCCTGGGTCCACACCTCCTTGGAGATGCTTGCTTAAGATGTTAAAGTATAAGTCTTCATGACCAAGATGACTTGAACACCGCAAGTCAAAGGTACATCGTACTTAAGCCGCAGTAAGAACTTCACTGACATTTCTACGTGTAGACTACCATGTGAAGTTTTATAGCCAGTCACTCCAATGAACTAGTTCCCTTAACTAGCATTCATGTTTATCTCCGGACATCCCAATGTCACCAGCCAGTGAGAATCAGCTGATTAGAGAATAACCCATGCTAGTCTCAACAGAATTGATAGTGTCCTTATTTATCAATTCATCGACTAGGGACAATTTCAATACTTCATAATTGCACATATAGAGATAATCACTATTTGTGAATTCATCACAAGTTCTCTCGTGCTGTGAATTGTATTGCGGACATTCAGTGTGTAATGCCCGCTTTTTTTTTTTCATTTTTCCATAAGCGGCGTTACGTTAACATGCTTAGGGCATGTAGACATCATAAGGCAGCGGAATAACTTTAACTTATACATGCCCTGTTACCATTCTTAACTTAATGACATAGGAACATTAGCATATTAACTTTGAACTTAAGCATCATATCATATCATGTCATACGTAACGTCATATCATAAGGTTCCATAGGTCATTATTCAGACATATAAGTAACCAAGGTGCAATTCTAGCATAAACAGTAAACATAGAGTTTCCTGGGCCAAGTCACTACTACACACATGCGTTCTTGCCCTCCTCCTGCTTCCTTCATTGTCCCCTTGAATGATCTGCGGTATAAGGAAATAAGAATATAAGCACACAGGCTTAGTAAGACTCTTTCCTACTCACAAAACCATTCATCATTCATCATCTCATAATGAGCACATAAAACATTAACATACTTGGTGCTCTACTTAGAACATAACATCTTACATCACGTATCGTATACATAGCATGGCATGAACATAAACATAGTAGACATTCTAAGCGTGGCATAATTCATGACATAAATCATAAACATAGTGAACATTCTAAGCATGGCATAATTCATGGCATAAATCATAAACATAGTGAACATTCTAAGCATGGCATAATTCATGGCATAAATCATAAACATAGTGAACATTCTAAGCATGGCATAATACCTATCATAGCATAAATCATAAACATAGTGAACATTCTAAGCATGTCATAATTCATGGCATAATACCTATCATAGCATATGAACATCTTCCTAACATAATCATGGCATAGATCATTCATTCTCATGCATACTTCTTAACATGAAACGTAAGCATAAAATCTTATCATCATAGCATAATGCGTAACATGCATGGATGCATGAGTGGAATGCATATACATAAGGGATGCTTAACTTTTAAAACATACTTTTAAATTGCTTAACATAATCATCATAACATCATTTGGGGTCCCCGGCTTGTACCACATAAATACATCATAGCGCGCATCCCTAGCAAGTCCGAGGTCGCGAGCCCCAACCTACTAGGGTAAGGACAGCATAGTCGGTAGTCCCCGAACCGAGGCGTTCTTAAGGTGCCCATCCCTGTTGCACAGCTCCGGTAGTGCCAGAACCGTGGACAGCTTCGGTAGTCCAAAACCGGGGCGTTCTTAAGGTACCCATCCCTTGGACCCATACTTCGGTCCGGTACAAGCCCATACATAAAGTAAAATACTTTTCATGTGTCATCATTCATCATACATTCATAGCATAACCATGTTACATAAAGCATGACTTAACACATGCTTGTCCTTTCATTGTTCATTCTTATTGCATAACATCATGATGCCTGTAAGGCATGAGCATTATCTTCATTCATAAACATGGTATGCATCTTCTTTCATAAGCATGACATGCATCTTTATTCTTACAACATGGCATGCATCATTCTTATCATGAACATAAACATAACATACTTATCATGACATCGTTCTTATCATGAACCTAACATAACATACTTATCATAGCATCATTCTTATCGTGAACATAACCCTATCATACTTATCATGGCATCATTCATATCATGAACATAAACCTATCATACTTATCATGGCATCATTCATATCATAAACATAAACCTATCATACTTATCATGGCATCATTCATATCATAAACATACACAATAACTTAGCATGGTTCTTAACATATCATGAACATATAATTTAGCATGGTTCTCTACATCACCTAAGCATGCATAGGTTGGATTTCCATAACATTCTACCTACCATTCAAATACATGGCCTAAAACATAAACATTCATCATAACCCTATTAAACATGGCATCCAATCATAAACATAAACATAAAAGCATAAAACATGACGCTTAAATATTAGGGTTATGGTTAACATGATTTCTACCACATGCTTGATCCTATACATATAAATACTTTATGGTAAACATGTACCATCATTCTTTGAACCCTAACTCCACCCCAAACCCTAGATCCAAGGCTTGGCCGAAACTTCAAGGTGGAGTTCCATCCATTCCATAAACATGTCATATAGCATAAGGTAAAGGAACCACCATACATCATTTTGAGACCCTAGGAAGTCATTGGGCTCATGATTAGGGTTAACCCTAACCTTTAGGCCACTTTCCCAGGGCTGGCCGAAACTTATAAGGCCATGGGGAGTATGGAAAAATTCCTTTAAAATCCCCAATAAATCATGAAACCCTAATCACATCTTACCATAGAGCCATTAGAGCCCTTACTTGAAATAAATCTTATCTTTTACCCTAGTAACCCTTCTTGGCCGAAACTTGTAGAGTCCCTAGGCCATGTGAAAATTCACATAATCATCTTCTATCACCCTTATATCATGGCAACACATAAAACATATGCTTGAAGTTAAAGACTCAACCCTAACCCTTGGGTCCTTGGGGTTGGCCGAAACATATAGGGCCTCTAGGGTACCCCAAAAATTCTCAAAAATTGTATTTAACCTCTAAACATCATGAGAAAACATTAGCCAACATTTTGGAGATTTTTAGCATCATTAAGGACCCTTAAATATTGTGGCCGTAACCCTAGGGTATCCTAGGGTGCTTGCTTTGCTTCTTTCATGTTGGCCGAAACCCTTGGGTATCCTAGGGTACTCCAAAAATTCCCAAAAATTATACTTAACCTCTAAACATTATAAGGGAATATTAAATAGCATTATACAGATTTTTAGCATAATTATAGATCTTAGAATCATGGTGGCCGAAACCCTTAAGCATAAGGTTCTTGGTTTTCTTTCCTTTCAACATCAAATCCAAAAACCAACCACTATATCATACTAAAAATCATGAAAATCATAAGGAACTATTATACCACAGGTGAGGGAGTCTTACCTTGGGATTTCTTGATTTTTAGACCTTAAAAGAGAAAGAACTTGTAGAACTCTTGACCCTTGATCCCTCCTTGCCCTTGTTGTCTTGGAAGGAACCTAGATCTTGGAGATGTGGAGTTTTTCCAAGGGGAAACCTCTTCTTGGTGCTTGGCAAGAATGAGGGGAGGAAGAGTTTCAAAAATGCAAGTAATGGGAAGAAGAGGTAACTCCCAAAAACCCCCCTTTAATAGCCCATTAAGGAGTAAATGAAGAGTCTCTCCATGACCCTTCATCTTCTTCTATGCTTTAACCAATATCCACTTCATTTCCTCCCAACAATCACTTGCTAGGTGAGTTGGTTAAAGCATGCATGGTTGTCCAAGAGGTCCAAGGTTCAATCCTTGGCTTATGCACCTTTATTTTTATTTTATTTTTATTTCATTTATTTTATTATTTTTATTTTTCCTAAATTCCGAAAATCCCCTAAAATCCCCCATAATTATGCTAATATTCTAAATAAAATTCTTTTATATTTATATTAATTTTACCTAATTAATACCCATTTTGGAGCTCATTTAAAGCTCATTAGTACCTAGTTTTTCTCAATTTAAATGAGAAAACATGGATTTCTAGGCCCAATTTTACATAATTATTTTTGGACCCCTCGAAAAATTATCTAGACTTGCTCAATACTTTAAGAAAATATTAAGAGAATTTTTCGGGTCGTTACACAGTGAATGAGTTTAAGATCTCAATCAAATACACAAACATGTACACTCAAATAGTGAATATTCATTTATTAAAGTAAATGATTACAATCACAAGACGATTGCCTTAGGACACTTCTCTCATATTACTAACAGTACCCATATGCAAGATAATCCAAGTAGAACTCTAGATCATACACCTAAACTAGTGTTTGGTGAAGTACAAACTACTTTTGCACTTGTGAATGAATTCTTATGAAAAATATGCTTTTATTCCCATTTCTATGTGAATGATTATGCTATGAAATCCCTACTGTGAGTTTCGACAAATTACAAGAATAAGGGTTAAGAATAGGTTCGAGTACAAAGGATGCCCCTAAACTAGTGTTTAATGAAGCCTAGACTACCTTTATGCTTGTATATGACCTTAATGGTAAAATATGTTTTTGTTTACATGTTATATAAACTTTTATACCATGTTATACATACTGTGAATTTCGACAAATTACAAGGGTAAGGGCTAAGAATAAGTACAAGTACAATTCATGCACCCAAACTAATATTTAGTGAAGATTAGTCTACTCTTGTACATGTTAATCATCTCTCATGTAAATTATGTTTTATTTCCATGATTGGATGACTTTCATGCCATGTTATCTAGCTGTCACTCTATATAATACATGCAATATGAAAGAAAGAAAGGAAGAAACGAATGCATGTTCTCTATGAAAGAAAAAAAGAAAAGAAAAGGATGCATGTATGTATTTTACTTTAAAGATTGGCTTGTACCGGATCTTGAAAAAAGATCCACGGTTCCGGACTACCGATGATGCTGTCCCTAGGTTGAAAGATAGTAAGCCTAGAATATAGACCCCAGTAGGTCAGGATTAGCTACCTCGCATCCTACATAGGGGTATGCGCGCAAAAGAAAGAATGGGTACAAAACCGGGGACCCCAAAGAAGATGATGTATATGATTTTAAAGTATTATTTACTATGTTTTCTAAAGAGCATCCTAATATTTTGAAATGCACATGTTCTATGTTTATATGTCTTCATGTATCTTATGTGCCTTATGAATTTTAAGCTATCCATGAAATGTTATATGTTTTAAAATGCATGCGACGTACGGATTTAGTGAGTAGGAAAGAGCTTATTAAGTTTTATACTTATAGTTTGTTTGCTTATGTTGCAGACCAACATAGAAATTTCTGAGGAATGGGCAGCTGCAGGAAGGGCTAATGTGTGTGGTGGTGACTTGACTGATCGATCCACTTTAGTGCTATCTATAAACTTAGTTCTTATTTCTAATAAGACATATGTTGCTACTTTATGCATGATAGTTGCTAGTTCTTTTGGGAGGTTATTTAAGTATGGATGCTATTAGATGTTTCCTTATCATTGCACATGCTTTTAGTTATGTTTTATTTCCGCTGCAATGTTAGATTCATACGCAATGATATAAGTAAGTAAGAAAAAAAGGGTTAAAGGTAACGCGCCGCCTAACGGTAAGGGGCGGGCGTTACAATAAAGGACCCAAGGTAAGGCTTGGGTGTGTGATAATTATAGAGATAAAGGCATAGGCTCTCTCCCTCTCTTTCTCTCCTTCTCTTCTCCCCTTCTTGCCGTGCGTCAACCAGCCCCAAGAAGGAGCACCAGCCGACCATCCTTTTGTGGTTAGTCTTTCGACTTCTCTCTTGGTTTTTCTCGTCGCGTTCTTGGAGAATCTAGTAGTTCTCGAGAACACGAAACTCGTGGCTTTGCGAAGTCATCCCGAAGATACTCGGCGTGGACGCGAATAGAGGCGGAGCTTCCAAGGGACGCTTACGGTTGGATCTCGTCCCTTCCTTCGAGTTACGCCAGGTAATATGTAAATTAATTTACGTTTCTGCAAAAATTTTAAATATATGATCATGTCTACACAAGATAAAATTGCATGCTTAGATGTGTGGTTAAATGATTTAGAGAAATTATATATGCTAAACCTTCCGCTGCATGTAATTAATTTTAAAATTACGAACCCGCATCCATGTCAACATGCACCCGGACCCAACAGTGGTATCAGAGCCGAGGTTTGTGTTCGACATAAGCATATAATTGTTTTGCGGAAAGCTTTATCATGATCTCAATTTTGGAAAATTTTCAATTATGGAAACTTTCCAATTATGGTAAATTTTTGATTTAGGAATTTCAAAGTTTGAAAATCCTCATGAAATTTTGCAAACTTTTAAAATATCTCTATTTCTGAAATTTTATGATAATTGTGAAAACTTTCCATTTTTGAAAACTTTACAATTTTGGAAATTTCCTATTTTGGAAATTTTCCAATTTTGGAAAAACGTAGGTTTTCTTTGTACCAGAAACTTACAATTATTCTGAAACCATTTATTTTTGGAAACTTTCCATTTATGGAAAGCTCGCAATTTTGGGCACTTTCCTTTAAGAAAGTCTAGACAAATTATGGGAATATTAATTGTCATTTAAATTTATAATTGGAAATTAAATTATTTACAAAATTCTTTATTTTGGATTGAGCCTCGGGGAGCCGTCCAATTTAAATTTAGTTGTTATAATTAAATTTCCTAAATTGAATTTAAATTGTCCAATGTTTAATTTGGATTGAGCCTCGGGGAGCCATTCAAATTAAGTTATTGATATTAATTTTCCATAAATAAAATATGTGATCAAATCTTGGAAATTTTTGAGGTGATTCTCAAACGATAATTTCCTTATTTGATTTATGAGGTGATGCTCTTACATATTATTGTCTCCAAAATTAATTAGAAAAATTGTTTCCTATAGAGTATATTTCCTTAAATAATATTTTCATGAAAATAATATGTGGTTGAATTAAGGGAATCTGTCTCTTAATTTAATAAGATTTGATTTAGAGAAATCAAAGTCTTAAACATATTATTTCCGAAATTGATTATGATAATTCAGGAAATTATTTCCCAAAATAATTTCTTGAATAAAGTATGAAATTAGAATTAGGAAATTCGATTCCTAATTCAATTAATGAGACTTGATAAATTAAGTCACATACAAACTTTATTAAGGAAATCATTAGAACATGACATAATTATATGTCATGAATGTGCATAAAAGAAAAGGATGAAACCCAAAACCCCTTACAAAATATTAAGGCATTGCACCTTCCATTAATATGGTTAGAACCGGAGTTTTGTTTCTCGTTTGGGTTGATGGACACATCCATGCCCGGCTTGAACCTCAACATGTTCAAACCATGGAATTAGTTTATGATTAATATAGTTGGAGTCAGAGGTCAATGCTTAGTTTTGGTTGTTTGACACATCCAAGCCTGACTAAACGGTTGAATGAGCTCCAACCATATTAAAACTATTTCTTGATTAATGGGTCAGCCTTAAGCTTGGAGCATCGATTTGTTGTGCCACAGCCAAGGTCGATGTAAAGAGAGGTGCAGTTGGGTGCTATGTATATTGTTGCATACTTGTTAATGAGTTAACAACCAAATGATTTATGCAAATATTCAATTAGTTGATAGTATAATGTGATAGTTACATATGTATAATATGTAATCAGTATAATTACATACCTTCATAGCTAAGAATAACTTGATGGACTCTAGCCATGGTTGTTCTTATCTATGGTTGGAGATCAACCTATTTGGAGATGTTCCTACGATCTCCCGAATTAATAAAAAAGGGTTATTCAATTCGAAGAATAAATAGGATTTAATTAATGTATATTGATGCATTCTTTATCATTCTCATCACATAACCTCAATTTGTATTTCTAGGATAATCACCTGATCATGTCTTCTCTGAATTTGTGTTCCGTTTTGGACACCAATAAGCTGACTGGGCCAAACTTCATGGACTGGCTTCGAAACCTGAGGATAGTCCTCAAGGCAGAAAAGCTTGCTTATGTCCTTGAAGAACAACTTCCCAACCATCCTCCTGAAGATGCAACTCCAGACCAGTTAGTGGCCTATCAGAAACATGTGGCCGATTCTGAACTTGCGAGTTGCATCATACTGGCCGCTATGGTTCCTGAGCTACAAAAGCAGTATGAGCATATGGATGCTCATACCATCGTCTTCCATCTTCATGAGCTGTTTGACGAGCAGGCGAGATCCGAAAGGTTTGAGGTCTCCAGACTCCTCTTCACCTCTAAGATGCAGGAAAGCACTTCTGTTTCACAGTTTGTGTTGAAGATGTTGGGGTACATTGAGCGACTAGGCACACTCGGATTTGCAATGGATCACGAACTAAGTATTGACTTAATTCTGCATTGTTTGCCCAAGAGTTACTCACAGTTTGTGATGAACTATCGGATGAACAAACTGGAGACTACCATTCCTGAGTTGCTTAACCTGCTGAAGACAGTAGAGCCTTCTGTAAAGAAGGATTAGAAGACGGTACTGTTAGATGGTTCCTCAAAGAAAGGCTTTAAGAGGAAGCCCAAAGAACAAAATAAGGGAAGGAAGAAAAAGGCCAAAAAGATTGAAAAGGCAACAAAAGGCACTTGCCATTACTGCGGCAAGGAGGGTCACTGGCGAAGAAATTGCAAGGTTTATCTTGAGTCCTTGAAGAAGAAGGCATCCGATGCCCCATCCTCTTCAGGTATCTTCATTATTGAATGTCACTCTATTTCCTCGTACACCTGGGTACTTGATACTGGGTGTAGCTCACATATATGTAACGACATTCAGGGGCTAAGGAATAGAAGAGGACTCGTCAAGGGAGTAGCGAATTTGCGAGTTGGAAATGGAGCAAAGATTGCTCCTGATGCCATCGGAACATATTTGCTAAAGCTCCCTACTGGACTTGTCTTAGAATTGGATAATTGTTATTTTGTTCCTTCGTTAATAAAGAACATTGTATCTATTTCATGCTTGAATAAAAAGGGTTATCATTTAACTTTTAGTAACAATTGCTATTACATAACTTTAAATGGTGTTCTTTATGGGACCGGAACTTTATGCAATGGTATCTACACGTTAGATTTATCCGTTGACGTTTTCAATATTGAAGTTAGCAACAAACGTGCTCGAATAGATAATCAAATAGACTCCTATATGTGGCATTGTCGTCTTGGCCATGTAAGCAAGAAACACATGACCAAATTACACCGATGTGGAATTCTGGAATCATTTGAACCCGGTTCATTTGGTACATACGAATCATGCTTAAAAGGCAAGATGACCAAATTATCCTTTTCCGAAAAAGGTAAACCAGTGGGAGAATTGCTTGGTCTAATACATACTGATGTATGTGGACCAATGTCAACTCTTGCACAAGGAGGCTATAGCTACTTCATTACCTTTATCGATGATCACTCACGATTCGGGTATGTGTTCTTAATGAAACACAAATCTGAAGCTTTTGAGAAATTCAAAGAGTTCAGAAGTGAAGTAGAGAAACAGCTTGGCAAAAGTATTAAGATACTTCGATCCGATCGGGGTGGTGAATACTTAAGTCAAGAGTTTCAAGATTATCTTAGGGACAATAGGATATTGTCTCAATGGACTCCGCCATATACACCACAGCATAATGCTGTATCTGAGAGGCGTAACTGAACCTTGATGGACATGGTTAGATCTATGATGAATCATGCAACTCTTCCAAAATCCTTTTGGGGCTATGCGCTTAAGACAGCTGTTTACTTACTAAACAGAGTTCCGACCAAGGTAGTCTCTACTACTCCATATGAGACGTTGAATAGTAAGAAACCTCATTTATCTCACCTAAAGATATGGGGTTGTCCTGCTTATGTAAAACAGACTGTATCAGACAAATTGGATGCTAAGTCTGATAAATGTCTATTTATTGGATACCCTAAGGAAACGAAAGGTTACCAATTCTATCATCCCTTGGAACAAAAGTTGTTTGTTTCAAGGCATGCTGTATTTCTAGAAAAAGAATTTCTTTTACAAGAAAACAGTGGGAGTAGCATTGAACTTGAATAAGTTCAAGAAACTCTAATAGACATTACAGAGACACCTAGTCTAGACCCACAACCAATAACTCATAATGATGAGCTATCAGTTGAACCTAAAACAACACCACTTCTTCGTAGGTCTGATAGGGCACGCAATATTCCAGAGAGATACGGATTTCTCATAAGTGAATCGAACGACGTGTTACTCATTAACGATGACGAACCTATCAGTTATGAAGATGTTCTGAAAAATTCAGAAAGGGATAAATGACTTGAAGCCATGAAGTCGGAAATGGATTCCATGTACAAAAATCAAGTATGGGACTTGGTTAACCCACCTGAAGGGATTAAGCCCATAGGGTGCAAGTGGGTTTTCAAAAAGAAAATCGATATGGAAGGTAATGTTATTACCTTTAAGGCTAGCTTAGTGGCAAAAGGATATCGTCAGAAACAAGGAATTGATTATGATGAAACCTATTCGCCAGTAGCTATGCTTAAATCCATTCGGATGCTCCTGGCCATAGCAGCTCATTATGATTATGAGATATGGAAAATGGATATGAAAACTACTTTCCTTAATGGAAACCTGCTTGAGGATTTATACATGATACAACCTGAAGGTTTCACATCGGTTAATAAAACCAAAGTATGCAAGCTTCGACGATCCATATATGGACTAAAGCAAACAACCAGGAGCTGAAACATCCGTTTTGATAAGACAATCAAAGAGTTTGATTTCTCACAAAATCCTGACGAACCTTATGTGTACAAGAAGGTCAGTGGGAGTGCAGTCGTATTCCTAGTGTTATATGTCGATGACATATTACTTATAGGAAACGATATATCAGTCTTACAGTCAGTTAAAATTTGGTTGTCCAAAACTTTCTCCATGAAAGACCTGAGAGAAGCAACCTATATCCTTGGGATTAGAATCTATAGAGGTAGATCAAAACGGTTGCTTGGTCTTTCGTAGTCTACATATATAGACCGAGTGCTAGAAAGGTTTAGCATGTCGGAATCCAAGAATGGTTACCTTCCCATCAAGCATGGGATCAACCTTTCGAAGTCTATGTGTCCGCGCATAGAAGACGAGAGGATTTACATGAGTAAGATTCCTTATTCATCCGCAATAGGATCTATCATGTATGCTATGTTATGTACTAGGCCCGATGTATCGTATGCTCTGAGTGTCACAAGCAGATACCAGTCTGATCTAGGAATGGATCATTGGGCGGCTGTCAAGACAATCCTCATGTACTTAAGAAACACTAAGGATGTGTTCCTAATATATGGAGAAGGTGATATCGTAATACGTGGGTATACAGATGCTAGTTTCCAGACAGATAAGGATGACTCCAAATCTCAGTCCGGATACATATTTATTTTGAATGGAGGCGCAATATGTTGGAACAGTTCCAAGCAAGACACCGTAGCGGGTTCTACCACGGAAGCGGAATATATTGCAGCTTCGGAAGCAGCAAAGAAAGTTGTCTGGATCAAGAAGTTTGTCTCAGAACATGGTGTGGTTCCAACCATTAATGAAGCAATAACGGTTTACTGCGACAACAATGGAGCTATTGCACAAGCGAAGGAACCAAGGTCTCATCAGCGATCCAAACATGTGCTTCACCGCTATCATCTGATCAGAGAGATTATAAGTAGGAATGATATACAAATTGAGAAAATTCCCACTGAAAGGAATTTAGCAGATCCTTTAACTAAGGCCTTGCCTCAAAGTATGTTTGAGGGTCATGTTAGAGCCTGTGGTATTGGGTACCGTAGCGATTGGCATTAGGTCAAGTGGGAGTTTGTTAGTGATATGAGAGAAGTGTCCTAAGGCAAATCACCTTATGATTGTAATCATTTATTTTAATAAATGAATATTCACTATTTGAGTATACATGTTTGTATATTTGATTAAGATATTAAACTCATTTACTGAATGTTCGCAATACAATTCACAGCATGAGAGAATTTGTGATGAATTCACAACTAGTGATTATCTCTACATGTGCAATTGTGAAGTATTGAAATTATCCCTAGTCGATGAATTGATAAATACGGACACTATCAATTCTGTTGAGACTAGCATGAGTTATTCTCTAATCAGCTGATTCTCACTAGCTGGTGACATTGAGATGTCCGGAGATAAACATGAATGCTAGTTAAGGGAACTAGTTCATTGGAGTGACTGGCTGTAAAACTTCATATGGTAGTCAACATATAGATATGTCAGTGAAGTTCTTACTGCAGCTTAAGTGCGATGTTCCTTTGACTTGCGGTGTTCAAGTCATCTTGGTCATGGAGATTTATACTTTAACATCTTAAGCAAGCATCTCCAAGGAGGAGTGGACCCAGGATGATTGGGTATAAGCCGAAGTGTTCGAAGATGTTTGAACAGCCTACAAAGGATTCACCACTCCTTGCGAGGAGATGTATACCCGAGGCCTATCGTCGGATTGTTACTCGAGCTTCTGGCCAGAGCATGACATGTTCAGAGTATGAATCTCTTAAATACATGAGAGTAATTAGAATCCGTAGGACGAGAAAACGTTACTTGGGCTAGGTGTGACGTAGTCAGCCTAGTGGGAACTGACACACATAGACCATGTCCTGAACCAAGTGGGTATAAGATGGTGAAGGGAATGGGGCACGATTCATTATAGCTGCTGAAGGGTTTCAGAACTGTTTCTGAGGTCAACCGTTGATCTTTCGATTAATTGGGGATCATGATGTACTACTAGGTGCCACTCATGATCGTTCTATAATTGATTAATTATAGACGGCCAACATAAATCGAAAGCCTATTTAGTCACATGCACTACGAGTAATCCGAGGGATTTAAAATGAGTTGAAAATTGGATTTTCCAATCAAGAGAGATTAAGTTTGGTTGAGCCAAACGATAAGTCGAATCTGAATTTTTCAGAGACGCATCGGAAACGTAAAATGGCTAAGTCTTTTGAAGACTTAATAGATGAATTAAATAAGTTTAATTCATTGGGGTTTGGCTTGGATGGGCCGGCCAAAGTGGGCCTCCATCCTCTTTGCTTGGCCGGCCACAACAAAGGGAGAGAACCAAGTTTTTGGTTCAATTTATAAAATAAACTAAGTGTGATTTGTTTTATAAAATTATGGATGATATAAATTTTTATATAATAAACCAAGGTTTGGTTTATTTTTCATGGAAATTAAAATGAACCATGGATTGATTTATTTTATAAAATCAATTATGGATTGATTTACCATGATAAGGAAATTTATTCCATAAGAGAGAAGTTTTTATCATGAATTAAAATATGATTTTAACCATGATATAAAATCAAACTTGGCATGATGGAATAAGTTATTCCATATTTGAGAGGCTTGATGGTTTAGAGGCCACTATATAAAGGACCTAAGGCAAGGCTTGGGTGTGTGATAATTATAGAGATGAAGGCATAGGCTCTCTCCCTCTCTTTCTCTCCTTCTCTTCTCCCCGCTTGCCGTGCGCCAACCAGCTCCAAGAAGGAGCACCAGCCGACCATCCTTTTGTGGTTAGTCTTCCGACTTCTCTCTTGGTTTTTCTCGTCGCGTTCTCGGAGAATCTAGTAGTTCTCGAGAACACGAAATTCGTGGCTTTGCGAAGTCATCCCGAAGATACTCGGCGTGGACGCGAATAGAGGCGGAGCTTCCAAGGGACACTTACGGTTGGATCTCGTCCCTTCCTTCGAGTTATGTGAGGTAATATGTAAATTAGTTTACGTTTCTATAAAAATTTTAAATATATGATCATGTCTACACAAGATAAAATTGCATGCTTAGATGTGTGGTTAAATGATTTAGTGAAATTATTTATACTAAACCTTCCGCTGCACGTAATTAATTTTAAAATTACGAACCAGCATCCATGTCAACATGCACCCGGACCCAACAGCCACAACACCAAGCAAACCTCTGAGCACAAAGACTACTATCTTGCTTTTAACCAAGGCAAGATTCGTCAAGAATCTCAGCCACCACAAAGTCCTCTTTAAATA